>CAJHNH020000983.1:0-15000 GCA_905116865.2 Candidula unifasciata | reverse complement strand
CCTCTAACACAGTTAATTGAGGGCGCTTAGGCTCTCCTTAACAATTTATTTCGGAAGGGGGGGGAGACAGGGGGTGTCAAGGCCCCAGAGCCCTGAGATCCCGGCGCCTATGTCATGATGTAAGGTTAAGGTAGCCGGCCCAATGGCGCATATCGCCGTTAAACTGTGAAGCGTCAGGTCTTCACTTCGGAGTGCCTCTGTCTGAAAGGCAAGGGACCGACGATCTGCTCACAAATACATCTGATCTGCAAAACAGAAGCGCAGCAAAACGCCTGGAACAAGGCCAAAGCCCAGAGATGGACCAGGAAACACCAGGACTTTTCGCCATAGTTTACATATGGTAGACAAACAAACAATCTGGTATCCATCTGTCTTTCCGCCTGGGTCGACCCTAAGGCCAGACTGGTGAGGACGGCGTGGCGGGTCGGTGGGGTCCATTTCTAAGGATGGAACCTGGGCGACAATAACAATATATAAGTTGTGAAGCATAAGAAATGCGACAAGAAAACAAGAAGACGCAGTGTCACAAACAAAGAACTAATAACACCAGTAGGTACAGTGCCGGTAAATGATTTAACAGAACATCAAAAAATCCAACAGTTTGGTCAGGCTGTCATAATGGAACAAAACCAGCCAGCAGGAAGAGATTACTACACGAGACCCGCAGGCTAAAAGTCAATAGGTCGACCAAGAAAGAGATAGGTGCAGGGAGAAAAGGAGACATGCAGGAAGGCTATTTGGCACTAACGCAAGCTACGCGCTAGAGTCTTCTTCTTTTTCTTCTTCTTCTCCTCCTCCTCATTATTTTTCTTCGAGTTAACCGGCTGTAAACTCGGGCGAAAAGTTCTGATTGTTCGCCCACCTCCGGAATTTAGTCTTGTTCCAGAACCTGAGTGTAGTGTGCACACCCGTTTTATGCAGCTAGCAAAAGACAGAAACTATATCTAGGCTTTACGACAGCATAAGCAGCATGACAAAACGAGAAACAGCAGGACAAAAAGAGAAACAGCAGGACAAAAGGAGAAACCTAACATGGACGACTATCTCGTGAGACAATCGCACTAACAACTACATCACCTATTTGATGTACACTTTTTTTTAACATACTAAGAACAGTGCTCGAAAAGCCGTGGTAAAGATGTTGCAAACATGTTGCCCGAAATTCAAATTATCTTGTTCTCGAATCCCCATCGATTTATTGAATTACTCGGGAATCCATGTCGACCGAACCTATAGCTGGTACATGCGAAGTAATGGCGATTGGTGGGATACCGAGACAGGCACATTCATTGGCTCTGGAATTCGAAGTCGACCCAAACAGGTTGTAAAAGACGACTAATCTGGGGTTTGTCCTCCAAAGTCGAAACTATCTGCCTAAGACGCGATGAACAAGCAGTCTGCATACAAGCTAAATATGTCAAACGGACATGCGCTCAAAATTCAAGTTCTGAAACAAGATTAAAGTCCAGAAGTAGAGAAACAACCAGAACTTTCTGCTGGAGCTTACATCCGGTGAACGATAAGAATAAGTAGTTCAGTCAATTCACAAACAAGAACGCTGTGACAACAGAGACGTTGGAGGGAAAGAGAGACTGAGAAAAAGCACGGCTGCCGAAGTTGGTACTTTCGTACAAATCTGGTACTATAAAGTTTGAACAACGGATCAACATCATCGCACACGGGTAGTAACCCATAAGTGCTTCGTTTTAACTGTAACTCAAGTCTGAGTCCGAAGTGGCTTAGCGCAGTGCACGGGCTCCGTAGCACCGGCGCGGATCCTGAAATATTTGGGTAGATTTTTAACTCAAAAATTCTGCCCGGGCAGCGCCGTTAGGCTACTCTTTTCTATTTCCAACTGCCAAGAGATTTTTAAGGTGCGCAACAATACACACGGGCGTCCGAGCTCACTACCCAGAGACCAGTAGTATTACTAGAAGTCAACGTGAACAGAAAAAATCCTAGCCTTCACCGAGGCTTGGACCCTAGACCTCTAGCACTCGAGGCGGACACCATACCTCGAGACCACGCAGCCCCTCTGGTACTAATTTGACCCACGGCGTGCAAAATGTTACTTCTGGTAGCCCGCTTGCTGTTTTGGTCCGTTAAAGAAATGTTGCATCAATATTTTAAATGCTGGCATTGTACGCTGGATCGCATTAGTGTCACTGAAGGAAGACCGATATCAGTTATGCCATTGGTCATGTAATTTTTGGTCATGTAAGTGTATTCACAATTAAACTGGAGGGGGGAAAAAAGTAAGTAACTGATCCTTTTCCACATCTCAAGGTTACTGGTATTACAGTGCCAGACCTATATTTTACAGACTCGTGTGCACTCGGTGGATGATGCGGTCAACATCACACCGTCTGCCTTTACTTCCCAGGACTTTATCTGATATCCATTTAAGGCTGCATCGACCTGGGGGCCAAGGTCATTTCTAAAGGGGAAACAAATTCATCTCCATTCGAATCTGAGCTCCCGACTTTCGTATCCGTCGGTGAGCAGCTAGCCACTACATTCCATCGAAAATGTAAATATAACCGATTATTACAAGTACAAATGCAATTGTTTAATTTCTCTCCCACACCCAATGTGTTTAACCCCCTTCCCGCTCTCCCTCCTCTCTATTCTTTCCCTCCCTCTCTCCCTCCTCTCTAATCTTTCCCTCCCCTCTCTCTCTATCCTCTCTCTCTTCTCTACTCTCTCCCATCCTATATTTCTCTCTCGCTTCTCTCTTCCTCACCCCTCTGTCCTCTCTCCCACCATCTCTTTCTCTCTTAACTCTCCCTCAGCCTCTCGGTCCTATCTCTCCCCCCTCCCACCTCTCTCTCTCTCTGTCTCGCTTGAACAAACAAAAACAGTTTGCGCTTCTAGTGGGGTTCAAATTCATTCACTCAACGCCCCAAAAATGTAAAATGTACAATGCATGTTTGATAATTTTTTTTTGGGGGGGAGGGGTGGGTCCGGGGTACATCATACGGAAATGCGCGGCGATCGTTCCTAGAGCTACGAGGTTTGTGCTTTGACAGATAGCCATTCTACCGAGAGTAACCGAGCCATAGCGGGTAAAATTTGGCACAATGAAGTCGATATATCTGACTTACTTTCAACTGTCTTGCTAAACTACGTTAGACGAAACTTGAAGAAGTATTATTTCAACTGGCACCAGTTCTGTTTCTTTTCCCCCATGCCAGTTTTTTTTATGAATTTTAATGAATTTCATGGCGAAATAGGTGAGTTTACATTCTGCCAATGTTATTATAATCTACTTTAGAACAGGTGAAATTAACCAGCGCCATAAGAAGCACTGATGATTTATGAATGTTAACTGCTAAGGCTTCGCATGAATATTTGTGTAGGGTGCCTACTTTTTTCTACAGCTTTCTTAGCAGGACTGGGTCCTTCCTCTTAGACTGTGTCTACTTTCTTTTTTTTTTTTTTTTCACAGATCCGGTTTGTTCGTATCCAGATGGATGGTTCCTCGTTTCTCCATCGAAATACGTTCCGACTTTGAGGGAAACGTTGAACCTATCAACGCTGGACAGCCCAAGGCCGTCTTCAATATACGGTAACTGACATGTCTCTAGTTGACCAGCCTGGCAACTTATGTCAGTTCAGTAATTCAGAAACTTTGCTGCCCCCCCCCCCCCCTCCCTCTTTCTCAGTTGATCAAAATGTTGGTCAACTTTGTTCACTGACTGTTATCTTTTCAACATGAGTACACTGAGCAACATGCAAATGTTCACCAGGTTGACCAACTTTTACAATTAAAAGGGGAAATATTTCAGACCCAATACTGAAGAGGGCTTTGACCAGCTCCTCCTCCCCTGGTAGAGAACCCATTTCTAGAATGACCAAATAGAGGTTCCTACAAGTTTTAACCAGTGTGAATTCTGGTGTTGATTAACGACAGCAGGTTGTGCTTGGTGTCTGTAATACAGTTATGTTCAAATGCATATTGGAGAACAGGGAAATGAGGCTTCCCAGAAGAATATTAAAAACAAAATTTGTCTTACTACCAAGAGAGAAGATACTGGACAGTTTGATATCATGGCATAGAAGATCGTTTATGTCAGAAGTGATTAAAAGTACACGCGACAGAAGGTTGTGGATAGATATAACTACCAACGTTTCACCGCATGTACTATAAGAAGAAGAAGAAGAATTTAACACAAGTAAAGATCCCATAGCCAATGTGATGTTACTTCCGGTCAATATGGCGGACGGGTTGGTTTACCATTTTAGCATGAAACGTGGTAAATGTTTGCATCTGGCAACAGTTAAATGTTGCATTTTCCTTCATACGTAGACCGAAAGCATAAAGTTCCAGCACCCAGCTACTGAACTAAGCGCATGGTGCGACACTATGGGCTGAGGAATCCTTTGGACTGCTTTTCAGCTGCGCCTAACATGTTGTGTGCTGTGAAATGCAGACTGAGAAAATGGCGAGTGGTCTGTTTCCAGAGAACTAGTGGTGCCGTTTATGATAAATTGCATGTGCAACTGCTGATCTGTTGTGACTGCTGCGTCCATTGACGATAAACTGCATTTCTAGTGTCAGCTGATGCCTTATACATTTAATGTTTGTGTATGCTGTTGGGTTTGCTAAGACTGCGGCCTGTGTCAACATTTTTACAAGAGACAATGATGGATATCTTGTAATATGGTAATCTTAGTTTCAGCAAACTGGTCACCACATAGTTGCTCAGCTCCTGTGCTAACAAAAAACGCAAACAATATCCATCACAATCTTTTGTGGGGGAAATAAATGATACAGACTGCAGTCTCTGAATATCCATTACCAGCTTATGCATGCATTAAAAGCATATGGCAGCTATCAGAAGTGCTAACACAAACAGTCCGACATTAGAAACGCAGTTCATCCTTGACGGGAGCAGCAGTGACAAACAGATGAACGCACACAAGATCAGTTTTATTACATAAGATACCACCAATTCTGTGGCAACAGGCCGCTTGCCATTTGTTCAATCTACAGTTGGTCAAAATGAAAGCTGCAGCTCATAGTGGTGCGCCATGCTCTCAACTCAGGTGCTGGGCGACAAAACTATATTATTTCGGTCTACAAAAGGAGCAAATGCAAAGGCCACCATCTGTCAGATGCAACAACTTTGCCACAACTAAAAACAATGAATCCGCCTATAGTCCAGCGGTTCGCAACCTGCCGGTCGAACGACATTTCACAGACGTATCACAGCCTACTTGTAAACTAAAATGCAACATGCCAACCAACATTTTAGGAGTGAGTGCAGAAGTAGAAGTGAAAAAAAAAGGAGGTAGAAAAGGAGGAGAAGAAGAAAAAGAAACAAAAAGTGCCAAATAGTCAAGGGTCCCCCCCCCCCCTCCCCTCAACATAGACAACTGTTACTTTGAATTATAGTAAACGTTTTATCGCCTCTCAACCTAGACAAATGTTACTCTGAATTATAGTAAACATTTTAACCCCTTTCAACCTAGACAATTGTTACTTTGAATTACAGTATACATTTTATCCGCTCTCAATCTAGACCTCTGTTACTTTGAATTACAGTAAACGGTGTATCCCCTGTCAACCTAGATAACCAGCTTTAAATACTGCCAGAAGTCATGGTATAACATGTATGGGTTATGTATAAGTTGTATGGGTTATGTATTACAGGTACAGGTCATGTATAACATAAATGGGTTGTGTATAACATATATGGGTTATGTATAACATGTAAGGGTTATGAATAACATGTACGGGTTATGTATATAACATGTATGGGTTATGTATACATGTATGGGTCATATATAACATGTATGGGTTATGTATCACATGTATGGATAATGTCTAACATGTATGGGTTATGTCTAACATGTATGGGTTATGTATAAAAAGGTTTGGCTTATGTATAACAGGTAAGGGTTATGTATATCATGTACAGGTAATATATAACATGTGTGGGTTATGTATGACATGAACAGGTTATGTAAAACATGTATAGGTTATGTATAACATGTATAAGTTATGTATAATATATGTGGGTTATGTATAACATTTGTGGGTTATGAATGACAACTTACAACTGCAGACATTGTGCGGCTAAAAGTGTATCTTCTTATAATATACCTAATTTTGTATAAAGTCATATAATCCACTAAACACTAAATGATTATTAACTTATGATCCTTATTTTATAAGTAAAATTCACTGATCCCTAAGAAACTAGAGCTTTACTGACAAAAGAATAGTATATGGCTAAAGATTTTTTTTTTTAAATATGTTAGCTCAGGATTTAAAGCAACTGCTTATAAAGTGTTGCCTAATCAGAACTTTGGATCTGAATTTGGTAGTGAATGAGTTTAAAAAGGAATCCTGTGAGTTGCATTAATGTTTAGTGCAGCCTATTTTTATTTTAAAATCTTCCAGTTTAACTGTGTGAGGACTGACTGGATGAATGGTCAGAACACTGGACACTCATGCAGGAGACCTGGGTTCATATCCTAGGTAAGGTGGTGGACGTCTGTTTCTTCGGCAGCGGGCAAAATAAATATCCTAACTTGCAGTTTTTCTCCTTCTCATGACATAACCAAAGAAGGTAGATTGTTACCTTCTGATGTGGGCAATCAGATATCTTTGTGAGTATTTTTCTTTCAAGTACTCTTTATATCTGTTCCGGTTCTTCTCACCACACATCTATAAAACCATATTTCCCCCGCTCCCATATAATTGTTCCATAATTGACCAACTGTACATGATTAACTTTCACACATCAGGATAGGTTTACCCAGCCTTAAATTGGTACTAGGAAATACCTAAAAAAAAATACTGGTAACAAGTCTGAAACTGATATCAAATATTATTTTTTTATATACTGAGGGGGGTGGAAAGGGGGGGGGGGGTGTTGACAGGGAATTTTCCGGGTATCATCTGACCTTGCTGTACCACTGCCAAGGATTTGTAGCCGGGTCTCCTCAATGATAGCCCAAGGTTCCCAACTGTTCATTCACTGAGTGCTGACTGGTCAATAACAATGTGGAGATAGCACCATTTATGTCCAATATCTGGTTATGATGTCGGTCTTGCCTTTCCTCTGAGTGTAAAGTAGGGCTCAGGGCTGTAGTGGCTAAGACTCTCGGACAGTGGAGCACACCAGCTGTTCCCCCTTGTGAGTCTCTGGATCAAGCCTTACAGGTGAAAAGGTCGCACTCAGGTGGTAAGTCCTCTGACCTGACAAACCTTTCTACAGTCAAGACAGTTGTGCGTGACCTAAAAGGCACATCTTTCAAAAGGTGACCCCCCTGATCAAGACCTTGCGGTCCTGGGACAAAACACAATGGATCTAGAGGAGACAACCTTGATTTAAAAAAAACCAAGCCTGAAGTGGATTTAGGTGCTGAGAGGCTGAATGGTTGTGGAATATTCAAACATAAACCTGGACGTCTGGTCAGCGCGATGGGACGGTGCCAGGTGTGTGGACTCCATAGGGACATCCATTGCCTCTTCACTAGCAGGCAGGCTCTACTAGGTGACCGGCTACTTCCTGCATCTAACCCATTTTTTCATGTTGATTTAAAAATTTTTTTTTTTTTTTAGAATTGCCACCGGAGCCCGTGCTCTGTGCTTGACAACATCTTCAGCGAGCAGCAAAGAGAAAGTGAAGTGAAGAAACCAAGTATTTGTAGGTCTACCTGGATATTATCTCCCCACAATCTTGTGGGTCTTTCTCCTGGTCTAGCCATTCAACTCCCTAGTGAATACAGTTTTGGGCATTCTTCCAAATATATTATTATAAATTATAAAAATTATAAAATTATTTTTTAAATGTTTATTCCATTCAGGGCCTTAAGAGGTTATATAGTTAAAAATATGGAATTGGAACACTAGGAACTATATTTTGTGTTATATAATTTTGTGTGCACCAAATTCTACTCTTTGGTAGTACAGTTTTAAGTATTCTGTCTGTCACGCGGGTGATGGGTGTGTGATTCCCCGCTGGGTGATAATTTTTTTAGCCCTTAATAGGCGGATGGCACTTTGTGTTGTGATTTTCAGATAGGCTGCAATATCTGCTCCATTTGCTTGGTCTTGTGGTTAACAGCTAGGCTGCGATAGTGGCAGAGAGATACTCAATGGTCATGTCACGGGTAGGTAATATTCTTTCTTTTTGTTTGCCCTGAAAGGGTGGTTGGCACTTTGTCTTGTTGTTTATAGTTAGGCTATGATATCTGTGCCTTTGTACCAACACATCCGATTTCAGCTATGTCCTAACTAGGCGCCTTTAACAACATGGTTTGTAGGTGGCAGTGGATCTATTATTTTCTTTCCTCAATCATGAGGCCCTGGAACCCACAAGGTGAGTTGCGGGTAATGTGAACAATGAATCAAAATTTACTCCTGACGTCACTTTGAATGACCGAAAACTACTCCTCTACACAACGCTTAAACAATGGATCACAATCTATTCCTCCCTACGAATCTTCAATGGATTGAAAACAATTCCTTTCCTCAGCGCTTAGCTCAACTTCTAACCATGGCAATCCATCGAGCAATAACGGCAGAAGTAAAAACTCATGATGATGGCCTTTATGTTTTTACTACATAACCTCTTGAGGCTCTCAAAGGGATGTTTTTCGCAGTGAATAATTTGGGACCGGTATTCGAAACAGTGCCCAGTTTTGACCTCTCTGTCATGAGACATTCTATATGCCCGAAACATACCAGTCAAATAACCTCAGGATGTCAGTGATCAATGCTGATTTAAACAGAGTATGAATTTCGATGCTGCTTCTCATTCTCCATTCCCTGTTGTCTGCATCTCTAATGGGTCCAAACTGTTCTTGTCCTAAGACTTTTCAAAAACATAAGATTTATCTCTTACTCTTGGTTGTGTCCCAGATTTCTGAGCCACAATAAGACAGCTGGTCTTATCAGCTCAAACACAATTAAAAAAGTTATTTTTATGTATGTAAAATATGACAACCTAGTGCAAATGGCGTTGCTCTTACTCAATACATGCATGAAACCGATGCGTTTATAAATAAGCACTAAAATTTATACTTACGCTTAGCTGCACTATAGACATCTTTTCCGTGATGGATCAATTGTTTTATAAACTTGCTGGTACAGTCCAATTCCCGCTCGTGTTCTAGTAATTTCGTTCGGAAAAATGGACTATCTGTCAGACAGTCTGCAAACTCAAGCGGCTGGAGTCCCATTTCTGAATATAAATTCACAAAACACTTTTAAATACTTGACGAGTCAAGAAAAATATTCATCGCGAACCAACACAGTAGCAGAATGCGTCTCTGCAACTAATATTGTAACAACAGAGCATTGCGCATGGGCAAGCGGAAGTGGTGGAACTACAGCAGACGAGGCACAGAGTAGTGCATTGTCCATGGGGAAACCAGTACGACAGAATAAAGGAAATCTTCTTCCTCTTATTTTCTACTTCTTCATCATCAACATCTTCTTCTTCTAATCTCTCTTTTTTATTGTTCCTTTCCTCCACATCGCCCCCTGCTCTTCCTCATGTTTGTTTGTATTATTCTTCTTGCTCCTACTCTTATCTTTGTTCCCCTCCTCTTTCCTCTTCTTTTTCTTCTTTTTCTAATCAGCTGTGGTACTTCTCCCTCCTTCTTCTCACCTCTATTCCTCCTGCTCCCTTCTTAATCCTCCTCCTCTTCCTTCTTCTTGTTCTTCTTCTTCTTCTTCTTTCTCCTAGTCCCTCTCCCTCTTCCACCTACTCTCTTCTTCTTCTTCTTCTTCTTCTTCTTCTTCTTCTTCTTCTTCTTCTTCTTCTTCTTCTTCTTCTTCTTCTTCTTCTTCTTCTTCTTCGTCTTCGTCTCCCGATCACCCCAGCAAAGTATTGAAAGGAAATCTAGAGACCATATGTATGCTCTTTCAAATGCGTTATTTTCTTCTTCTTCTTCTTCTTCTTCTTCTTCTTCTTCTTCTTCTTCTTCTTCTTCTTCTTCTTCTTCTTCTTCTTCTTCTTCTTCTTCTTCTCTTCTTTTTCTTTTTCTTCTTCTTCTTCTTCTTCTTCTTCTTCTTCTTCTTCTTCTTTTTCTTCTTCTTCTTCTTCTTCTTCTTCTTCTTCTTCTTCTTCTTCTTCTTCTTCTTCTTCTTCTTTTTCTTCTTTTTCTTCTTCTTTTTCTTCTTCTTTTTCTTCTTCTTTTTCTTCTTTTTCTTCTTCTTTTTCTTCTTCTTTTTCTTCTTTTTCTTCTTCTTCTTCTTCTTCTTCTTCTTCTTCTTCTTCTTCTTCTTCTTCTTCTTCTTCTTCTTCTTCTTCTTCTTCTTCTTCTTCTTCTATCTACTTTGGAATGCGTAGCGGTGTCAGGGCAGGAAGAGTTCTTTGGAACGGGCCGTTCTGTTCGCTTCGTATAAAATACTTTTCAGTGTCAATGATATTTTCGCGGCCCATCATCCGCGTGGTCGTCCTCTGGATCTGTTACTGCTGTATCTGTATAACATTTCTCTCTGTGGTGCCCTGTCTGATGCATTGTATAAGTCGATATTCATTTCTCTGGTTTTGTTTTTGATGCTGCGTACCATCGTATGCATATATTTCCCCTTGCTATTTGTCCACTATACTTCTTCTAAGTGGCTACATTTAGCAGCTAAACTAAGGCATTCTTGCCAGACATCCATATTACCTCAAATGTTGCTATTTGTTGTTTTTCCTGTCAGTTTTCAGTCATGGTGTTTAACTTCTTATTTAATGGTGTATCTTCATTATACTCAGACAACTCTCCTAAGACATCTCAGTTTGAATGGATATCATGGTCAAGAAGGTGATATGTGTTGCTTTTCACTTATATATGCAGAGGGGGGGGGGGGGGAATAGAGACAGTAGAACGAACTCGAATCTTGAATTTAAAGAAAATGAAAAAAATTGTCCACACATAAAACTGGCTGTCACCCAAAAAAAAAAAACAATAAATGATGAAGAAATTGAAAATGTCACAAACTTTGAATATCTAGGCTCTATAATAAACAGCAATGGAGGCTGTTCGACAGAAATTAAAAGGAGGATGGCCATAGCAATGCAAAAATTGAACAGCCTTAAAAGTCTATGGTTAAGCACCAGCAAGGAGATAAAAATTAGAATTTTGAGACTATGCATCTTTTATGTGGCTACATATGGATGTGAGTCGTGGACTATCTAATTCTAATGCTCTTATGTTGACCACTTTCAGCTAGGTCAGATCACATTTCTGATCTCTTTCCTGTCTGCTATATTTATGGTGACGTTTCTGGTCTCGATCTCATTTGGTTTTTGATTGTGTTCAGTAAACTATCTCTCAGTCCTTAGAAAGAGAATAGGGGCTTTTGAGCAGAAATGCTATAGAAAGATTTTCAGAATATCTTGGACAAAGAAGATGAGAAATATTAACATCTTAAAAGATTTGAACATCAAGGAAGATTGGCTAATAAACAGAATCCTTTCTCGAAAGCTGAAATATTTTGGTCATATCAAGCTCCACGACGGATTGGAAAAAATTATAGCAGAAGGCATGGTACCAGGAAGGAGGGGTAGGGGCCGACCGACACTAAGATGGGCACAAGATATAAGTGACTCCTTTGGTGTGAAAGTGCATAAGGCGGGAGAACTAGCGAGAGACCGAGTTTCTTTCAGGCAGACTGTGATGAGAGCGACGTTCTGCAAAGGACCTGCTATGATGATGATGAGAACAAACTAGACAACATGAATGTCAAAAGCTATGGTTACAAGTGAGTGCCGACTGGTCTGTAAAAACACATTCCTGATTCGCCAGTGGGTCCCTCAGCTCGGAACGTATAGTTACAGGGGTGCAAGAAATACGGACACATCTAAGGTAATATATACTGCAGAACCTCTAATTGTATTCACCTCCCTATGTTGACCATATTTTCGTTAATCGCAACATCTGCTAAAATCGAAGTCTGTTTAGTAACATCAAGATAATATCGAAACGCTGAAAACACAGGTTTTCTTAAATGGTTTGAGACTCTGAGCACAACTAAAAAAGATGAAGCCATGTTTTTATATATATATATATATATATATATATATATATATATATATATATATATATATATATATATATATATATATATATATTTATATTTATATTTTATATATATATATGTGTGTGTGTGTGTGTTTTCTTTTCTTCTTTTTTATAAACAGATTCTTACGGCGAATTTTTGGATCTGTCAAAGATAGTAGGAATGTAAAGGGAGAAGCAACAGATAAATTCATAATCTGTTTAAATCACGATTGATCACTGGCATCAGGAGGTCTAATAATCTGAAATGTCTGGGGCATACTGAGATAATATCAGATTACAGAGAGGTAAACACTGCGTGCAGAAGGGGGTTGAATGGACGTAGACCATGAAGCACACTAAAAAAGACCATAGAGAGATAATATCTAGGTAGACCTACAAACACATGGTGTCCAACTGGAAAGAGGGCACAATACCAACCACAGAGATGAATGAAGCGGGTGAAATCTCAAGGGCTCGGAATGCTGAAGAAGAAAAACGACAAGCACTTCATATTATTATTGGGAAACTGCCTCTAAAGTTTACTGCCCTTGTAATTTATATGAAGTTATATGTTAAACATCTGGAGTATTTCACATAACAGTAACCACGGCCTTCTCTATTTAACAGAGAGACCTGACCGTAACTTACTCTGTGTAGCTTAACTAGCCGGTCGTATAGTCTGTTTTAAAAGTTGTGCCCTCACATTTTAACAAATATCTCAAAACGTCCTGTACGTATCAGAACAAATGTTTGTATATGGCTTAGATTGTCCTGTCCTTATGATTTTTATAAAAATATGAGTGCTTTTCCCATATGCCTGATGCGCCTAAGGGCGTGTACAGGGATCTTTACTTTTTTACTATGATTTTTTATAGTCGGCGTCTGTGTCTTATGAGTTGCGAACGAGCTTCGTAATGTCGGGGTACCGGGTTCGTTGAGTCATTGCAAAACTCTCATGTGTGTGCAGTTACCTTCATTTTTGTGGGATGGCATGCAGGTGTTCTTGGTAATGTAAGAGCTGATAGACTGACAGGTGCCGCAATAACTGAAGATGGCCGGCCCATGGATCACGCAGATACTGTCAATACTCTTAGAGAAATAGGACGTTCCGAGGATTTTGAAAGCAACATGCCTACATCACTGCTAAGAATACGAGAACTGCGGGTAAAGATCGGCACAGCCAAGCATGAGAAACACACCGGACGCACACTACGTTTTGTCAACAAGCATAGGGCTGGCACTGTTAACAGCGCGACGCTGGGAATATGCTGAGAGAGGAATCTGAGCACCTATGGATGTGTCTGGAGTGCTGTGAAGATAACCCAACTCATAACCAATAAATGACCGAGAATGAAATGGCAAAATACTGAACATAAAATTCGTCTAGAAAAAAATACAACAGAAATTTTTTTTTTTTAAACCGCTATGTTAAATCATGCAATGTCTTGTAAAGGATACGCAATTAACTTATTATTTTATAATTTGCAATTAGACTGATTGTAATGATTCTAAGAACTGTTCACTCGCTCCGAAAAGTCCCTCGCAACATCTAGATTGTCATACAATTGGAACTGTTCACCGGCTGCTGAAGATTTGGACGGAGCGCTTATGGGAGTGTCTCTGTCTCGAGTGCTGTGATGCAGATTCTCAATTAAACATTCTAAGAGCCACCAACTTCGTGATTTATTGCCGATATAGGCAATATTTAAGCCGATATAGGCCCTTATCCGTAGCGTAGGATGACGGAATATGGCAGGAGTCTTGCATGACGAGGTTTCCCTTGCACTCGTCACACCGGTCTTAACTTTACCTTACGTCTGTGACACAAATCCCCGCGCCACAAATGTGGATTCGAACAGAAGATCTTCATGTCGGCAGGCATCTAGACATTACGCTAAAGTAAAGTGAAGGACCCATGTCCACGACTGGACACATAGTAAAACAGTAAAGGACCCTTTTCCACGCCTTTATGCGTATAGGGCATATAGGGCTAGACCTATATTTTTTAAAGACCAATCGGCATAAGATAGGTGATGGCATCAGACCGCTGGCCTCTACTTCCCGGGACTGCGCCCGGTACCCACTAAATGCTGGGTTTACCTGAGAGCCAAGGTCATTTTTGAACAAAGTCCGGCTCCTCCAGGGAGCGAACTCACGACCTTCCGATCCGCAGCGAGCGTCTAGCCGCTCCGTTACGGGGACTCCCATTGGACATATAGGGCTAGACATATATTTTATAGACCAATCGGCACTCGGTGGGCGATGTGGTCAACATCTCCGCCTTTATCCCCCCCCCTCCCCCGGACTGTACCTGGTATCCATTACGACCTTCTGATCCCCAGGCGAGCATCTAGCTGTTACACCACGACGGTTCCCAATACGATACTGTGGCTCCCGTCCAAAAGTAATAGGAAAGGGGCCATTGTCAGTGATTCAATGAGTATGATCCGGAGGGTTCAAACAGGTTCGGTGCGAAGACAATGGCTTGAATCATTACAGAAGTCCACTGTGCGTGGAGTCACCTTTATTTTTGTTCCGGGACACGCAGGCGTCGATGGAAATAAAGAACTGACAGGTTGGCTGGATCCGCTACCACTACCGACGGTCAGCCCACGACCGGCTCCAGCTGACGGGCCGTGCTGCTGACGTCACCGGGTCGGGCTAACGATGCGTTAACGCAGCATTTCTCAAACTGGGTGCTGAGACAGCCTGGGGTGTCCTGAGCGTATGCCAGGGCTGCCGCGTAATAAAGAAAAGTCGGCTAAAAATTGGAAATAATAAAGAAGGCATGCAGATACTTAAAGATAAAATTTAAGTTGTCTTTCCTTGCCACTGTCGAAAATAGTTTATATCTTGTTTGAGAACCGCTGCATTACCGCATCGTTAGCCTGACGCGGTGACGTCAGCAGCACGGCCCGTCAGCTGGAGCCGGTCATGATATGTCTTGCGTTGGTTTCGACAATGCAACCGATAGCTGATAGTTCA
>CAJHNH020000982.1:192500-211125 GCA_905116865.2 Candidula unifasciata | reverse complement strand
ACAACATGGAATCTCAAAGCTTACATTTTGTCTACTTTCCTTACAAAAAGCAGGTCTTTGTCAAGTATAAAAAAAAAAAAAAAAAAAAAAAAAAAAAACTTTTTCACGCTTCCAGACGTATTGGGCATATAGGGCTAGACCTATATTTCATAGACTATTCGGCGCTAAGTGATCAAAATCCTACCGGCCGCCTTTATTTCCTAGTACTTACCTGATACCCACTAAATGCCAGGTCGACCTGGAAGCCAAGGTAATTTTTGACCAAAAAAAGTTCGGCTTTGTCAGGATCCGAACCCACAACCTTCCGATCCGCAGGCGTGTATTTACCCGCTACACCACGGAAACTCCCAGATCTTTGTAAAGCAATATGAATATTCCCCACCAAATGACGGCAGACTATAATGCCTTTTGAAAGTCGTAAGCTTACGAAAGGCTGATAAATAAACGTCAAAATGGAGACAGAAACGAATATGCGGTTAGTTAGTTAGTTAGTTAGTTAGTTAGTTAGTTAGTCTTTCCTCTTGTGTCGAGTGCGGCACATAGGGCAGAGGTCATGACTCTCCATGCATGGCGGTTCGTTGCAATTTGTTGTAGGTCTTGGATGTTTGAGTGGCCCATGAGCGAGCCTTCCCTTTCCTCGGTGGTGTCCAAATGAGGGCTTGGTAAGGAAGTCTTGATTTATCCATTCTAAGGGCGTGGCCGACATAGTTCCAGCGGCGTTTTCGTATAAAATTAGACACATACTCTTGCCTGGATTCTTGCCTTATTTGTGTATTGGTTCGGAAATCTGACCATTTGAAATTTAGTATTCTTCTAAGGCATTTATTTTCAAAACTGTCTAATTTTGTGTCTAGAGTTTTCGTTGATTTCCAGCTCTCGCATCCATAGGTTAGTACTGGAATCACACAAGAATTGAAGATCTTGAGTTTTGTGTGTTTGCTAAGTGTCTTTGATTTCCAGATGTTGAACAGTTTATTGAAGGCACTAGATGCCAGTGCTATTCTAAATGGTATTTCTGGTGCGGTAACCAAACGCAAAACATATTCCAGTGACCATGCTTACCTTGTTGGCTGTGCTATTATATCAGTTTATTTTCTTGTCTAGTGATTAAAACTTGTAGATTTTTTTTACATTGCTGTTGCCTTGGCAAAGCATTCAGTATCTTTTAAGTGTGGTTGAATCTGTACATCAGTTATCAGTGATTCACTTATTTGCTTCATTCGTGTAATTGTTACTGTAATATGCAACTGACGAGATACAGATAAATATCTGACAAATAATTGTGCAATCTAGTGTTTCTTTCTTCTTTGTTCAATTTGCTGTTTCTTTTCCCTTTCCCCTCAGTTGAGTTTTCCAGTCACCGTTTGTTTTTTCCTTAGTAAGTTTTAGAGTTAATTTTGTTTTTGTTGTTGAGCTAAACTAGGCTTTAGAAATACGGATACCATATCTTTCTACTCGTTTATGTAAAGATATCATGGTCTTGTAGATTGTGAGATATTATGTCTGACTGTGGAGGTAAAGAGTTATAATGTCCGACTGAGTAGGTGGGGAAATATATCATGTCTGACTGTGAAGATGGCGAGAAGTCATGTCTGACTGTGAAGATGGTGAGAAATCATGTCTGACTGTGAAGATGGTGAGAAGTCATGTCTGACTGTGAAGATGGTGAGAAATCATGTCTGACTGTGAAGATGGTGAGAAGTCATGTCTGACTGTGAAGATGGTGAGAAATCATGTCTGACTGTGAAGATGGCGAGAAGTCGTGTCTGACTGTGAAGATGGTGAGAAATCATGTCTGACTGTGCAGGTGGGGAGAAGTGTACGGCTGTGCAGATGAGGACATATCATGTCTGTCTATGTAGGTTGGGGCAGATATCATACTGCCTGTGTAGGTGGGGGAGATATGCCCTACTGTAAATGGTGAGAAATCGTGTCTGACTATGCAGATGGGGAGAAATTATGTTTGACTGTGCAGATGGGAAGAAATTATGTTTGACTGTGTAGTTGGCGAAGATAGGGATTTATATCTAACAGTGTGGACAGCGAAATGTTTCTGATTGTGAAGCTGGAAAGACATGTCTGACTTTTTAAACTGAAAGATATCATGTCTGACTGTGTTGATCTGGAGATATCATGCCAGAGATATCATGTCTGACTGTGTTGATCTGGAGATATCATGCCAGAGATATCATGTCTGACTGTGTTGATCTGGAGATATCATGCCAGAGATATCATGTCTGACTGTGTTGATCTGGAGATATCATGCCAGAGATATCATGTCTGACTGTGTTGATCTGGAGATATCATGTCTGACTGTGTTGATCTGGAGATATCATGCTGTAAACTCTGGTGGAAAGTTCTGGTTGTTCGTCCACTTCTGAACTGAATACCTGTTCCAGAACCTGAGTGTTGCGTGTGCATCCGTTTGACAGACCTGACCCACTAGTGTGCAGACTGTTGTTTCTTTGCCTCTTAGGCAGATGCACTCCGACTTTGAAGGAAGCTCCCAATTAGTCTACTCTTACGACATGCTTGTGGGTAGGCAGTGGGTTTATTCTTCCTTTCCCTATAATAGGGCCCCGGAACCCACAAGAGGGATCTATCTAAGTGACCGGTTTAATCTCCGTCAAATGCAGACTGTTGGGTTTTTACGGTTAGAGACCTCATGCTATTCAGGCAACGCTAAAGAATGACGAGGAGGAGGAGGAGGAGGAGGAGAAGGAGGAGGAGAAGGAGGAGGAGAAGGAGGAGGAGAAGAAGGAGGAGGAGGAGGAGAAGGAGGAGGAGGAGAAGGAGGAGGAGGAGAAGGAGGAGGAGGAGAAGGAAGAGGAGGTGGAGGAGGAGGAGGAGGAGGACGTTTTATCACCAGGTGGTGCAGATTGTCTGCCTGTTTGGTTTTTGAGAACCAGAAACCGTGAGTTGTTAACCCTTTGACTCGGGTATGGATATCGCAACCCTACTGCCAAGCGTGAACTCAGATTACAAGGAGTTTGTCACCCAGTCGCCGCGCAGCTGTTTTTACCAACCTAGCTAGGGCGCCCGGGACCTGTTCGTTACGGAAGCAGAGTAGCTCTCTATCACCATAGTGTCAAACGACCGAGTACCTTTCGTCCATTTAGTCAAATAACTGAAGTTAATTTAATTCTGAGCTAATACATGATGAACCGAATCTTAATACAGCAGTCAATTGTGTTTCAATCAACGCTTCTCCTTTAGAGGTTGTAATTCAATTATTACTTACTTGCTAAAACCCTTTCGCACTTTGCATGTGAAAGACTCATTGCGTACCCAATCACCTTGTACTTTAAAAATGTCCAATTTTAAGTTAGGCGTCCTCGAATTTCAACACGACAGCAAAACAAGTCTATGTATGTCATCAGGCAAGGTAAACGAGCGAATCTGTCCTTGATGTATGAATACAAACTTGTAAGTTCCATGTTTGATTGTCTGCAATGCCGTCGATCTAAATCAAATGGTGTATAAGCCGGCTAACACATCATGTCTGGCTGAGGCTATCTTTCTAACTGCACACTGATTCATGGCTTTGCAGTCTGGACAAACAACGCGATTAAATGGACAATAGCGTGTTTTGAAGACGTACTTTCAAGATGCATGTGTCTATATAGAAAAGTTATAAAACCCAACGAAAAGTATATTAGCAAGCTTCACAATATAACACGTACAAACAAAACGTGAATGTTGCGGCTATGAAGCTATTTAACAGCTATGCGTCTATATAACACCTAGCAGATTGAACACAATAAAAAAAAAAATTCTATAAACGCATTTATGTCTCCAAGTCGGGGTCTGTGGCTTAGGCTTTGCGAATGTCGGGGTGCAGGGTTCGATCCCAGCTGCTAGCCTTGCGCCTTGCGTTGGTTTCGACAGTGTTATTGAGAAGCCGAGCGCCCAGAAAGCAATGGCAAACTACTGGACGTAAACTTACCTGTAAAAACAACAACAGCCAAAAAAAATGGCGGGGTTGGTTCTGCAAAGTCCTGTAAAAGATACGCAACTAACTTTTTAATGTCTTCAAGGAACCGCTGTGGCAAAGTGGGTAGCTTCGTGTCGGTTAGTCTAAAGGTTTTGATGTACAAATTGGCCCCAGCTCGACCCAGACTTAAAAAGGGGCCCCAAAAAACTTCCTGAGACGGCTGGCAGGAGGCAGAGTACTACTCTCCAACTTATAGGCCCCAGGACACTAGTGTGGAGCGAACAAGTCTAAGTGGACCACTGAAAAGTCCAGCTGGGTCGCGAAAAGGTCGAAGTGGATCGGGGAAAAGTCCAGGTGGGTCGCGGAAAAGTCCAGGTGGGTCACGGAAAAGTCCAGGTGGGTCGCGGAAAATTCCAGGGGGGTCACGGCAAAGTCCAGTAGGGTCGCAGAAAAGTCCAGGTGGGTGGCTGAAATGTTTAGGTGGGCCTTGGAAAAGTCCATATGATCCGTGGAGAGCGGAAAAATCTAGGTGTGCCGCCAAAATTGTCTGCCTAATCACGTAAGCGATTACGTTTGGTCTGTAGGATTCAACATCTTTGATGGGAATCAAACATATACTAATCCCCTTAAACCCATTTCAAACGTATAAAACAGAAAGCTGCAATAAATATTCCCCTGAAAGCGATGATCCACCAAAAGCCTTAAGATGAATAATCCTTTCTTGGAACATAAAGAATTATGCGCGCTTGATCATCCTGAAAACATAAAGCCGACCCAGTTGTCTTCAGATTTCACTCATGTGTCCAGACATAACATGCACTCAATATCCGAGTTTTCGATATCATTCGAAAAACTACACCCATGTCTGAGCTACAGTTATTAGATTAAACCCCCCCCCCCCCCTTTCCCCAAACCGACTTCATATTTATGTAAAATGACTTTCTCAGCCATTGCAGTAATTAAAAACGAAAACTATAAATCGAATATATGTTAATGTAGCGCTTCCTGAATCAGAAACAACGCCCTATCCGCAAAAAGCAGCAGATGTGGTATTTGCTAAACACTGTAATGTTGTCACATCAGAGTTGCCAAATAAACTGCTACCCACATTTTTATTTTGTGTTTTGTTAGCTGTATGGGGGACTGTGACAACAATCGTATCTGTTTCTTGTGCCGCCGGTGTGAACAGTTTGAGGAACACTAATGTTGACCATATTACCCATTGTGCCATAGTGTGGGTCTAGCCCCATATGCCTGATGCGCCTCAAGGCGTGAAAAGTGTTTCTGACTTTAATTTTTCTTCTCTGTCTTGTTCCAACCGTGTGGCGTTGGTAGTCGTGTAAATATCGAAGACCTTCCTTTCTATAAATTTTGACACCGATGATCTCCCATAGCACACTACGTGTAGCTTTGGTAGTCATGTTTATACCCATAACTTTTTTTTAAAATTTGTTTATTTAACGTTTCCTTGCCTGTATTAATATAAAACTATGTACACATACTGTGATATTCACTTTTTTTTTTTAAATTCGCTGCTACCAGTGACATCAATTGTTTTCTACTTGACCCACTCATGATATTAATTTTAAAACGAGAAACCTGCTGCTTCGTGTACTTTATATCAAATCTGACACTAATGATTTTCTATAGCCCATTACGTGTGGCGTTGGTAGTCATGTAATTATCCACAACTTTCTGTCTCATGTACTTTCTATAAATTTTGACATCGATAAGCTATGTCATGATGTCAAAATGCACAGCATCTTATCTTTCGATCTCCAACTGCCTCTTTTTTTATCCAACTTTCTTACTGTCACGATATAGTCCAATTTTTTCCTTCTCATGACAAGACTGACTTTACTACTTCTTCTTCTTCTTCTTCTTCTTCTTCTTCTTCTTCTTCTTCTTCTTCTTCTTCTTCTTCTTCTTCTTCTTCTTCTTCTTCTTCTTCTTCTTCTTCTTCTTCTTCTTCTTCTTCTTCTTCTTCTTCTTCTTCTTCTGCCTTCTTATTTTACTTCTTCTTCTTCTTCCTCTTCTTTTACTTCTTCTTCTTCTACTTCTTCTTCTTCTTCTTCTTCTTCTTCTTCTTCTTCTTCTTCTTCTTCTTCTTCGTCTTCTTCTTCCTTCTTCATTGCTCTTCTTCATTCTTCATCTTCTTCATCATCTTCTTCTTCTTCTTCTTCTTCTTCTTCTTCTTCTTCTTCTTCTTCTTCTTCTTCTTCTCTTCTTCTTCTTCTTCTTCTTCTTCTTCTTCTATTCTCTTCTTCTTCTTCTTCTTCTTCTTCTTCTTCTTCTTCTTCTTCTTCTTCTTCTTCTTCTTCTTCTTCTTCTTCATCTTCTTTTTCTGCCTTTCTACCCCCCAGTGGAGCATAGGCCTTCAACCAGCTCACTCCAAGTCTTTATATCCTTCGCCACTGCGTGCAGTTTTCCCCATGTTCTCACCATCTGTTTACCTTCAATCTCTAGCCCCCTTCTCCATGTGTTTTCCCCCCTCCTTCTCTCCCCAAAGCACATACATACTACCAGTGGGTTGTTCTGTTTCATTGTCCATGTTATCACAGTCTTTACCGCGTATACATCTATGAGAACGTCAACAGACCAATGCGTAGTTAATGTTATCGTCTCACTTCCAGGACAAATATCATTATCTCTGTTCACACATGGATGGCGCGTTCTTTAACGCAGCGTTTCTCAAACTGGGTGCTGCGACACCCAGGGGCGGCACAAGGAAATGCCAGGGGTACCGCAGCAAAAATTGATAATTTTTCCGAATCTGCTTGAGATCAGCGAGGACAGCAATTTAAAACAGAAATACCGCGAAGGAAGCCAAGACGAGTTCCAGATGCGTGTGTATTTGGAAGACAATGATATTGGCAGGGCTGCAGTGGATTTTCAATTTACGCTTACATAAAAAAGATACAGGAGCAAACATTCTAGATCAAGTGATTTGAGGGTAAAAATAATTAAACTTCCTATATAAATAAAGTCGGCTCTATAAGTCGATGCAACCGCTTCGTAATACCGGGGTGCCGGCTTCGATCCCAGCTGCGGGCCATGCGGCTTGCGTTGGTTTCGACAGTGGTATTAATGGCAAGCTGCTGGACGTAAGTTTGCTTAGAAAAACCACACAGCAGCCAGAGGCTGCTGAGGTTGGTTCTTCTACTTCCTGTAAAGGATACGCAACTAACCTTAAATATAAGTAAACTAAACAATGGATGATTTAATTGATTGCAATAAAGACAATCAAACAGTAAACTCGAACTGATTTTTCTTCTTTTCCTAAGCATTCAAACCGCTTTAATGGTAGGTGTGCTGCGAAAAAAAAAAAAACTGACAATCGTGCCGCAGCGAAAAATGTCTGAACTGCTGCTCTAATGAACTCTATAAGTACACGACTGAAAAATATACGATAACTTTAATTAGCTGCCACTGGTAGTATCTCAGCACATACTTGTACGAAAGCTGGAGAAGCTCCGATAAGTAAACAACAACACTGAGGTGAAATATGCTTTCTGTAAACTAGACCGACGTTATCTAGACAAGTTATGGAAGGACAACCACGCAGTAACGTGTGTGGACCAGTGCTGTCGAAGTTGGTATTCTCGTGCATATGTTGTGCTATTTGACCCTTGCCGGAGAAAGCCGTACTTTTAGTACCATGCCCGATGATTGTGTTAAAAAAAGTTAAGGACCCTTTTCCACGCCATCAGGCGTATAGGGCATATAGGGCTAGACCTATACTTTTAAAGACCAATCAGCACAAGATGGATGATGTAGTCAGCATCACGCCGCCCGCCTTTACTTTCCCGGGACTGCACCCGGTACCCACCCAAGGCTGGGTCGACCTGGGAGCCAAGGTCATTTTTGAAAAAAAGTCTGGCTCTGCTAGGGAGCGAACCCATGACCTTCCGATCCGCGACGAGTGTCTAGCCGCTCAGGCAAGGCGACTCCCCGATGGTTGTGTACGTTCTGGAAATGTTGCATCAGTAATTTAAGTGTTAGCATCAAATGATTGATCCAGTGAGTGTCAATAAAGGAAGACTGACGTTATTTATGTCACTAGTTATGACATTTTATAGCCTTAAAAAAATAACATTTGAACTAACAATAATTTTTTTTTAAAGGGGTGCGGCAAAATTTGGGGGGAAAAAAGGGGGAGGGGGGAATGGAAGTTACATTAGTGGAAAGTCATCTAATGCTGGATAAATAAAATCAGAGAAATTGTGTAGAGATGTTGAGACGAAAATCGCTTCCTATAAGTATCAAAATATATGTTTAATCTTTGGGTATTACCTAATTTCTCTGCAGCTGCCCAGAGAGTTTTCTCTCTGCTTAGCAATATTAGGATTTAAAACAAAATTTGCCTATCTTTGAAGACCTCAAGATCAAAGTCGGAGCCGCGTTAGTGCAGTCGACATGAGACTTGCTTTCAAATCCATATGTGACTAGCTGCAGCCCACGGCCGGTGTCTGAAACCAGGCTGTTCCCGTGGTTCATCCAGCGTCTAGGAAATGGGTACCGGAGTTAACACTCTCGGGTAAATGAAGGAACGTGGCTGTAGCTACGGAGTTTCGTGCGGACGGTTACACAGGTGGGTAGTTTCTTTATGAGCTGTCTTTAATGTTGGCAGAGTACTTATTGTTTAAACCGTGTGCAATGATGCTGGTTCACATCTCTTGACTCCCCCTCCCCTTTTTTTCAATTACTTTAGGATCCACATTTTTTTTTTTTTTTTGCTCCAGGACATTAATTGCATCATCCTGATGCAGCCACTACAGCGTTGTAACAAACAGAGCAACAACAAAAAACACGATACAGCAGTGATGTAATAAACGAAACATTTTAACTCCCATGAAATATAACGAAAGCCATTTGTAGGTGTGTGGTTGTGTGTGTGTGCGTGTAAATATGTGTAAAGATATTTTAACAGTCTTTTGATTAAAAATTAAATATTTGGTAAAGAATTCAAAAGAGTTAGGTTAAAGTCGAGAGTCACTGCACCGGGTTTCATCCCACATGGCTCAGTTCCTCTCCGCATCTCGGCGGCTAGCCGTCTGCCGAGATCATCGCACAGGGATCTCCGTAAAAATTGCCCTCGTGAATTGAACGGCGCCGCCGTGGAACAAATCCACGTCTTTCAGAGCGCGAGGCAAACGGCTTGACCGCTGCGCCACCGAGACCACTAGATTTGGTTCCTTTCGATAAGTATAGCACCTTTCCCGTGCAATTTACAAAATAATTTCAGCAGCACTGGTGTGGACATCGCTGACGAGATGCATCCGTTGGAGACGACTCGGAGACGTTCATTGGGTTCATTTTTGCCTCGGCTAGCTTATGGAAGCAAGAGATTAAGTAGTTCCGGATTTGTTGTCGTACGTGATCACAGTCGGCGGCGTCTGTGGCCAAGGCCCTGCAAACTCGCTGGGTAATTCCGTGGTGTCATGTTTGATTCTATAACTGCGGGTGATTTAGCAGCGAAACTGTCTAGTCTTGCTTCCGTTTCGTCAATGGGTTAGAGAGCTGGAAGTTTACAATGCAATGACAAACGAGTAAATGTAAATGGCTAGTATAAACACAGAATGCTAAAACTGTGATATTTAAATGAAAGGTAGCTAACACGATTACAGGGGAGACGTGACAAGGTATTGCCTTTTACATCTGTCTGTTACTAGTTTGGGTCCTCATGTGTGCAGGTGCATGTACATATACACAGATGAAAGTTGGCTTTTTAGTGGCTATACATGTGCGATTTAAAAGGATCTTGTTGAATCCCGCAACTGGATTCATTTCTGATAACTGACTTCGGCGCCCTGGGCTACCCACGGTAACATGAGTACCAGTAAATATTCTGGGAAGTAAAGGCTGGCAGGTGAGCCGCCGTGGTCTAACGGATAGACGCTCGCCTGCGGATTGGAAGGTCGTGGGTTCGATTCCGACTTAAAAAAAATAACCTCGGCTTCCAAGTCGACCCAGCCTTGAGTGGGTACCAGGTGCAGTCCTGGGAAGTGAAGGCAGTCAGAGTGATACTGACCACATCCCCCACCAGGTACCGTGTGGTCTATAAAATATAGGTCTAGCCCTATATACCCAATGCGTCTGAAAAGCGTGGAAGAGGGTCCTTTACATTTTTTTTTTATCAACAGCTTCTATCACTTTCTCATTCATCTAACTTAAACATTTCTTTTGTTGCGTTCTACTTTTCCTTTAAGTTACGTGTGTTATTATTGTTATTATTATTATTATTATTATTATTATTGAATATTTTTTTCCAGCATTTACATACTGAATTTAAATATCTCGCTCTCTTTTTGTACTGTCTTCCTCTTTTACAGTAATTTTTTTTTTAAGCTGTTGTTTATTTATGTGTCATAGTTTCTCTCATTTCGCTTGTTTAAGATTCGAAATGTTGGCTGATTCGTACAGTCAATTTTTTTGCCCGGTATGTTTTATTTTTTTCTACTGCGTCCTTTGGCTGTTATAACTGCTTTGTGGTCGGTGTTTACACCTAGAGTATTAGTTTTGAGTTTAAAATGTTTCGTTTTATTTTATTTCTCGCTAATATGAAACAAATTTGGCTTTTGGTATCCAGATTCAGTATTTGTTTTAAAGTCTCATATTTTTCCCAGTGTGCCTAATTATGTATTTGCCTTTAAGCACACATTTTTAGGGGGAGGGGGGGGGCGGGCTGTTATTGTTGCACGCCGAAACAAGGGCTTGGCCCTGCTTGAGCTTCTTCACTGGAAATGTGTAACAGAGCTGGGGGCCCCACTCCCTTCCTCCCCCTCGCCAACTTCCCACGGTTTGTCGACGTTGTCGCTCCTGTGTTTATCTTATGACTTCATGCTTGTCAGCTTGACTCATCTCTTTTCATCTCTTCAAACAAATTGCTGTCACAATTTCATCGGATGATTTGCCGGTTTGGATATCGTTGACAATTATTCTGCTTATTCAAGGTTAATCTCCACCCAGTTATTACGGCTTGTGTGCAAAACTCAGTTCTTACCGGAAGAGAGATATTAGTTACAATGAATATCATTTGCTGCCACCTGTGAGTTGAGATGTTTGCGAATGGCTGTGAATAAAACAAGAAGAGATCTATTAAGAAACGACGTGATAGCAAGAACTGTTGGAACAACACGCGTCGTCAAATTTAATAAGAAACAAAGACTGGAATGGTTTGGTCATCAATGAGAATGAAACCAACGATATCCTAATTATGGGCGTACAACCTGACAATCGAAATACAAAGAAGCATTTGAAGAACGCGAAATAGATAGATTGAAGGAGTCACTGACACCTTGAGAATGAGTAACATCATGGTATATCAAGCGACCGAGAGCGCCCTGGCTCGGCTGCCAGTCGTCTGATGAACTGGTAGCCTGGTCTGGTAGTCATAGTTTCAGCTTTATAGCAAACGGGTCACCGCATCTTTGCTCCGCTCCTATGCCAACGAAAAACACACAGAATGTTTATCACAGTCCCTTGTGGAAAGATTGACAGACTGCTGTCTCAGCATATCAAGCATACACACGCATTAAAGCATACGGTAGCCATCCGAAGTGCTAACACAAGCAGTCCGACATTAGAAATGCAGTTCATCGTTGATTGTAGCAGAAGTCACCAACAGATCAGCAGTTGCCCACGCGATTAATTTTATTCACATACGGGCACCACCAAGATTGCGACAAAAGGCATCGCGCCATTTTCTGAATCTACAATTCACTCCACCACGTTGGTCACAGTCGAGAAAACATTCCGAATAAAATCCGCAGCTTACAGTGTCCAGCCACGCATTCATCTCAGAAGCTAGGGGACGAAACTATATCCAGCCAACAAATGGAGCAAAAATGCATCGGCCACAGTCCGGCTGAAGCAAAAAATTTGTCTCGGCTGAAAACAGTGCACCTGCCTAGCGTCCATTTTGACGCCTAGCGACATAAGCAGATATTGACAAAAGAAAGAAAGTAAGATTTGCTGAAAGTGACATCTGGCTTGAAAATTCCGGTTCCTTTCAATATTTCTATTTTTTATGTAAGGGTAGTTAACGTCCTTTTAAAATGTTCTCCTGGTCATGACGGTGTGTTCGGAAACTAGCCGTCAGATAGATTAGCCGGTTCTGCACACTTAGTCATTCTCCTTAGGGAGCGAGTGAACAGTGCGGAGGCACAAAAAGATCATTACGGTCTGAGAAGTATAGGTCTGCAAGGAGTTACCAGGGGATCTGACTGACGCTCAACACTCAAGGAAAAGGCGAGATGGATGTACAATCAGACAGTTAGCTGGTACCATCGGAATTGGAGTTTGTCGCTTCTTGCTGAAGATGGGAACGGAGCGCTTATTGGAGTGTCCTGAATGCGATGATGTCGATTCTCAATTTACCACCAAACATTAATTCTTTGAGTGCTCGTCGTATGTGTTTATTGTGCAAACCGGTAAACGCAGTATTGCTTAGTAAAACCAAGCAAGTAATATGTTAGCTGCGTATCCATTACAGGACGTTGCAGAATCAACACTAGCATTGGCTGTTGTGGTTTTTCTAGGCAAATTCACCTCCAGTAGTTTGCCATTGCCCTCTGGACGGTCGGCTTCTCGATACCACTGTCGAAACCAACGCAGGGCGCAAGACCGGCAGCTGGGATCGAACCCGGCACTCCGGCTGTACAAAGCGCGGGCGCAACGGCTTAGCCACAGACGCCGACAGTAAAACCAAACAAACAAATAATGTTAGCTTTTCAGAGTCCCATGAGGCAGCCATTGGATCGCGGTACCAAATGGGGTTACGAGAGGGTTTCTAACAGGTCGCTAAACAGGAGTTAACTTTGACCTTTTTTAATTTGAAAACAAAAATTAACGTCATCTTGAATTATATTATACTGAAAAATCTTATTTTCGATGTGTTTTCTTAAATAAAAAAAAAATATTTTCATTCATGAGATCGTAGGTCATTTTAGTATGATAGAAACACTAATGTAGAACTTTGTGAGAGAACTAAAGAAGTTCCAGTGGACCAAGAGGTGAAGAAAAGACGCTTGAGTTGGACGGGACACACACCGAGAATAACTGAGAACAAAATAACTAGATTGTCTCTGCACTGGAATACACAGGGCATAGCAATAAAGGAAGGACCCCCCAAAAACGTTTAAAAAACACGCAGAAGGGAGATAGAAAGTGAAGTTAAAAAGATGGGTAGAACAAGGGAAAACTGCGTGCCCAGTTATAATTATATCGGTGAGACAGTAACTACTACATTTTAGTTCTCGGTAAGACAGTAACTACTACATTTTGGTTCTCGGTAAGACAGTAACTACTACATTTTAGTTCTAGGTGAGACAACATTTTAGTTCTAGGTGAGACAGTAACTACTAGATTCTAGTTCTGGGTGACACATTACTTACTACATTCTAGTTCTAGATGAGACAGTAACTACTACATTCTAGTTCTAGATAGGACAGTAAATACTACATTCTAGTTCTAGGTGGGACAGTAACTACCAATTTCTAGTTCTAGGTGAGACAGTAACTACTACATTCTAGTTCTAGGTGAGACAGTAACTACTACATTCTAGTTCTGGGTGAGACAGTAACTACTACATGTTAGTTCTAGGTGAGACATTAGCTACTATATTTTAGTTCTAGGTGAGACAGTAACTACTAAATTTTAGTTCTAAATAAGACAGTAACTACTACATTCTAGTTCTGGGTGAGACAGTAACTACTACATTTTAGTTCTAGGTGAGACAGTAACTACTACATTCTAGTTCTGGTGAGACAGTAACTACTACATTTTAGTTCTAGGTGAGACAGCAGCTACTACATTCTAGTTCTAGGTGAGACAGTAGCTGCTGCATTCTAGTTCTAGGTGAGACAGTAACTACTACATTCTACTTCTAGGTGAGACAGTAACTACTACATGTTAGTTCTAGGTGAGACAGTAGCTGCTGCATTCTAGTTCTAGGTGAGACAGTAACTACTACATTCTACTTCTAGGTGAGACAGTAACTACTACATTCTACTTCTATGTGAGACAGTAACTACTATATTTTAGTTCTAGGTGAGACAGTAACTACTACATTTTAGTTCTGGGTGAGACAGTAACTGCTACATTTTAGTTATGGGAAAGACAGTAACAACTACATTTTAGTTCTGGGTGAGAGGGTAACAACTACATTTTAGTTCTAGGTGAGAGGGTATCTACTACATTCTAGTTCTGCTAGCTCAGAAGTTCGATTTCAGGATTTCAGTCTTACTCCAGAACCTGAGAGTGACGTGCTCATCCATGTTACAAATATGAGTTGTTTATATGCAGACTGTTTGTTTTTCCTCTCCTCGCAGGTAGATGCACGCCGACTTAGAAGTATGATCCCCCAGCAAATAAACTGGGGTTAATAAAATAGGGGTGTTAATAAATATGAAGAATGCGTAGCGATAAGTACACGGCAACGATGGTGGAAATATATATGATGGTGACACCATATGATAGTGACACCATATGATAGTGACACCATATAATAGTGACACCATATGATAGTGACACCATATGATAGTGACACCATATGATAGTGACACCATATGATAGTGACACCATATGATTGTGACATATTGACACCATATGGTAGTGATACCATATGAAAACACTAATACCCGCATTTAAGGGTGAGATCCGAAAGTAGTAACAAGCTCTATCCGTTAGAGTGACGAACAAAAAGTAATGTCTTCCATCGATTTTATCTGGGGCGCCTAACTGAATCAGTAACTACTCCGTGAGAAAATCGCCGTCTGACGGAACTATCTCCCATCATATAGTTCCATTTACCCCGGGTAACTTTGTCTGTGGAAGAATTGACTTTGAGGATTATTGGCTATTAAGTTAGACTATGTCTGTGTATCAGCTGAAAAGCAGATTGATAGCTACGATAGATCACGACTGGTGTCAAAGAAACATTTACTGCCTTGAGACACTATCATGGTAGACCGCCATTTTTGTGATCTTTGTCGACATGGGGAGTGATAACCTAGTGGGAAACATCGCTTTAGGGGGAGCGTTAACGGATATGGGTTTTTTAGAAGACAAGGTAGTGGCTCATTGGGATGAGCTTTTCGTTCAAGACATTATTAAAATTATTATTTTTATTTTCTGTTGGTATGTGGGTGTGAGGTTTCGTGTTTATGTTTAACCCGGCGTTTCCCTCTCATCGTCGCCATAATTATCATCATCGTCATCATCGCGATCGCTATCATCACAATCATCATCATTATCGTCGTCATCATGATTGTCATCATCATCATCGCTATCATCATCATCATCATCATTATCATCATCATCATCATCGTCGTCGTAATTATCATCATCACCATTTTTATCATCATCATCATCGTCATTAACATCATCATCATCGTCGTCGTCATTATCATCATCATCATCATCATCATTATTATCATCGTCGTCGTCATTATCATCATCACCATCATTATCATCTTAAATCGTCGTCATCATCATCGTCGTCATCATTATCGTCGTCATCATTATCGTCATCATCGTCGTCATCATCGTCGTCATCATCATCATTATCATCATCGTCGTCGTCCTCATCGTAATCATCATGATCGTTGTCATCATGATCTTTGTCGTAACTATCGTCATAATTATCATCATCACCATTATCATCACAATCGTCATCCTCATTATCATCGTCACTATCAGCATCGTCATCATCATCATCGTCATCCTCAGCGTCATCATCATCGTCACCATCGTCATCATCATCGTCATTGTCATCATCATCGTCATCGTCATCATCATCATTATCATCATCATCGTCATTGTCATCATCATCGTCATCATTCATCATCGTCATCATTATCATCAAAATCGTCATCATCATCGTCACCACCATCATCGTCATCAGCCCGTGGTGCGGGTATGCGTTACATTTGGCTCACAATCTATTCCTCCATCCCATTCTATCTGTGGAATATTTTCCACATGTAGTATGGAACCTAGTCCAGCCCCTGTTGACTTCCCTCATCAATGACCGTCTGAAGGCTTTTTCTCAACGTCCTTGCTTCCTTAGTTCATGTTTTTCCCGTTTTAGTACCTATTGAATTATTTTCTATCCGTTTCTCCTCCTAATGCCTCCTCATCAGTGACCGTCTGAAGGCTTCTTCTCAAAGTCATTCTTTCCTAAGTCCATGTTTTTTCTGTTTCAATGCCTGTTTAGTCATTCTCTATCCGTGTCTCCTCCTGATGGGGGAAATATATTGCCAAATCAATATCTCTCCCGTTTACATACTTGGAAAAGATACCATAACTGAGAAAATTCTTAGTCGGGCTAGTTTAGTTATGAGAAAGTTCTTCGTCGGGAAATTTAAATGGTCAGAAAGTTCATAGTCGGGAAAGTTAAGTTGTGATAAAGTTCATAATCCGGAAAGTTCCTAGGCGAAGAAGTTCATGGTCGAAATAATTTACAGGCGGGAAAGATCATACGGGAGAAAGTTCATTGGAGAGACAGTTTTTTTGGTGAGAAAGTTTTTTGGCGAGAAAGTGTTTTGGCGAGAAAGTATATTGGCGAGAAAGTATTTTGGCGATAAAGTTTATTGGCGAGAAAGTTTATTGGCGAGAAAGTTCACTGGCGACAAAGTTTATTGGCGAGAAAGTTAATTGGTGATAAGGTTTATGGGCAGGAAAAATCGAGAAAGTTTACACGGGGCCATGCGGCTTTTTATTGTGTGGTGACAACAGCGACCTTTGGCAAGAGACCTGCTTCAGAGGGATGACGATAATGATCCTTCACATATATCAGATGTTTGAAGTTTGAATAACGGATCAACATTATGGCACACGGGTAGTAACCCATATGTCCTCCGTTCCTCTTCTAACTCAAGTCTGTGTACGAAGAAGCTATTTACAGTGCACCGGCAAAGATCCTGAAATACTTGGGGTAGATTCGTAGCTCTAAATTTTGCCTTGCCTTTTGTAGTGAGGCCGTCTCATTAATTGAATGAAACTTAAAGGTTAAGGGATTAAAAGGTCACGTCCGGAGATGTGATCCAGCGTCATTGCACACGGTTATAAACCATAAGGGCTCTGCCACCAGTACGGACAGCTGATAAGAAACTGTCCGCCTGTGTCGCAGACCGCACGCAACTCCGTAGCTTCAGCGATGTTCCTTTATTTACCCCAAAGTGTTAACTCTGGTACCAATTTCCTAGAGGCTGGATGAACGTTTCGGGAACCGCCCGGTCATGAACACCGGCCGTGGGCTGCAGCGATTCGCAGCTAGATTTGAAAGCGAGTCTTCTATTGACTTCGCTAACGTAGCCCCATGTTACAGATTGCTTTTCTACAAAACGTGGCCTGCTAAAGCCTTTGACACTGAGTCCTGTCCAAGCAGCACCCAGTATCTGACAGAAAGGGCTGGTGGGGGGGGGGAGGAGGGGGTTAGGGGGGGGGGGGGGGGGTCATCCTGCTGATATACGGTCCCTTTCATTGATATAATCCTAGCTGTCCTAATGGTTCCATGTTTGTGGTGGGAAAAGTTGTTGGGGTAGTGACTAGATTCTCGACTGCGAATCAGAAGGTGGCGAATTAAGGTTGCGGCGAAGTCCGGATATTTTGCTAGAATGATATTAGAGGCATTAGGTCGACTTGGCCTTAAATGGGTGCCAGGTACAGTCTTGGGATTTAAAGGCCGCCTGTATGGTGTTGATCACACGGCCCACCGGGTGCCGACAGGTCTACAGAATTTAGGTCTAGCCCATATATCCAATACTCATGACGATGTTCATGTTACTTCAGTATTGAGAATTTTTGCGTTGGCAAACGGTTTATTTTGATCAGCCAGTCAGATGCTGATTTTTGTATAGCCCTAGTATGTCAACATAGGAATGCGAATTAAATAACCGCTAATGTGAAGAAGTCGAATGCATCGTTCGATAGGCGCAATTGTCGCATCTATGTGTTCAACAGACACAATGCAATTGTGATTACAGAAACAAATGTCAAGAGAATGATAGAGTGGGATAAAAGAAAAAAGAAGAAAATAAAAGAAGAAAAAGAAAAAGAAGAAGAAGAAGAAGAAGAAGAAGAAGAAGAAGAAGAAGAAGAAAGAAGAAGAAGAAGAAGAAGAAGAAAAAGAAGAAGAAGAAGAAAGAAAAAGAAGAAGAAGAAAAGAAGAAGAATAAGAAGAAGAAGAAGAAGAAGAAGAAGAAGAAGAAGAGAAAGAAGAAAAGAAGAAGAAGAAGAAGAAGAAGAAGAAGAAGAAGAAGAAGAAGAAGAAGAAGAAGAAGAAGAAGAAGAAGAAGAAGAAGAAGAAGAAGAAGAAGAAGAAGAAGAAGAAGAAGAAGAAGAAGAAGAAAAAGAAGCACAAGAAGAGTCGACGACGAAGAAGAGAAAGAAAAAGAAGAAAAAGAAGAAAAAGAAAAAGAAGAAGAAAAAGCAGAAAAAGAAGAAGCAGAAAAAGAAGAAGCAGAAAAAGAAAAGGAGGAAAAAAAAAAGAAAAAAAAAGAAAGAAGAAGAAGAAGAAGAAGAAGAAGAAGAAGAAGAAGAAGAAGAAGAAGAAGAAGAAGAAGAAGAAGAAGAAGAAGAAGAAGAAGAAGAAGAAGAAGAAGAAAAAAAAGAAGAAGAAAAAGAAGCAGAGGCAGCAGCAGCAGTAGGATAGTGAATGAGTGGACGCCAGTTCATGCGTGAGTACAT
>CAJHNH020000982.1:167500-187500 GCA_905116865.2 Candidula unifasciata | reverse complement strand
ATTGCATTTCGTTCTTTATAAATATTAGTACTGATTTGGGACAGCGTAACATGGGTACCAGGTAAACTCGTAGAAGGTAAATTGGATTATAAAAAAAAAAATTTTAGCAGTTGAAAATGAAAAAAAGTTGCCTTAAGCCTCTGCACGCTCAAAATTCGGAGTTAAAAATCTACTCAAAGTATTTCAGGATCCGCGCCAATGCAATGAGGCTCTTCAGTCTCAGACTTGAGTTACAAGTACTTATGGATTTCACCCGTTTGCCATTAGGTGATCGGTTGAAAAAACAAACAAACAAACAACAAAACAAACAAACAAACAAACAAGTATTGATGTTCTGGCCAGATTGATGGAACGGGACAAGAACATTGAACCGATCCGTGATTCTGGTAAGCGTTTGTGATAGCGAAACATGACAGCTCACGCTTACCGACACGACACATGATGAAGTTGATGATGATGTGTGTGTTATAGGGCTTATACTATCTGCAGCAATATTATGCTAGGGCTATTTTCGGATCAGGACAAGAGTATTATTCGCTAGCAGCTTCTGAACCGCATGCACGTCAACAACAATTGTTAATATATTTATAATCACTCTCTTTTGTTGTAAGAGAAGTCGGAAAAACAGATCTTATTTAGAAAGGCAAACGAGAGATTATGAAGGTTATGACGAACATTCAACCATGGCGCATCAGCAAAATGATTATGGCAAGTTCAAAGTGTTCTCACTGAGAGAAGACGACTGTGGAAAATGCATTGCACAATTGCTGCCTCTAACGACTAATCAGCTCAACAGTTATACGAGACAATATATTCTTCTCCTTCTGCATTCACCAAGACAGCAGAGGACACAAACGGCTGATTACACCAAATATTCTTGTCAAGCTTCAAACAAAGCGTGGAAATTTATCTATGATTCTGCATTCCGCCATACGTTCTTGAGGGAGCGCCAAGAGACTTTTATGATCTCCCAGGAAACTGTTGTAAATGAAGCTCAGATCGGCTGATGATTCCGCTGTGAATAGGACGCGAGTTATGGTGGTTGGGATTTTACTTCAATATGCTGGCGATTGTTCGTGTCAAAGGGTGAATTTGGGGAGGTTTTTTTTACTGACGAATGGCGTCCGCGAAGCCGTGGGATGATGGCTCGTCTCTCTGGAAATAACTTGAGTATACCCTGGAATAGAAGCTGGAGAATAGCCTGTAGTAGAGTCCTGAAAAAACATGAGAAACATATTTCTCCTCTTCACTGTCTTTACATATCTCCTCTTCACTATCTTTCACATCTCTCCTCTTCTCTGTCTTTACATCTCTCCTTTTTACTGTAATCACATCTCTCCTCTTCAATGTCATTCCACATCGCCTCTTCGCTATCCTTCCATTTCTCATCTCCACTGTCATTCCATATCACCTCTTCACCCTCTTTCCGTCTCACCTTGTTCCTATCATTTCAATGAAACCAAATGTCTTTACACTGGAACCATCAGTCGACTCAAATAGTCGACTCTTACGACAGGGAAAGACAAAGATAATGAGAATAAATCAAGCAAATAGTAATGTGGTTTCTCTTAATGGCACCCCACTCCAAGACGTGGAGTCATACACCTATTTAGGCAGTAATGTAGATAAAGATGGAGGAACTGATAGAGATATTAAAATAAGAATACAAAAGGCAAGGGGAGTCGCCGTGGCAGAGCGGCTAGACGCGCACCGCGGATCGGAAGGTCGTGGGTTCGCTCCCTGGCGGAGACGGACTTTTCTTTAAAAATGACCTTGGCTCCCAGGTCGACCCAGCCTTGAGTGGGTACCGGGTGCAATCCCGGGAAGTAGAGGCGGCCGGCGTGATGCTGACCACATCACCCATCTTGTGCCGTTGGTCTATAAAAATTTAGGTCTAGCCCTATATGCCCTATACGCCTAAAGGCGTGGAAAGGGTTCTTTACTTACTTTTTATTTTTTTTACAAAAGGCAAGAGGGGCTTTCATAGCACTAGGGAATTTGTGGAGGTCAAAAGAAATTAAAAGAAATACTAAAACGAAAATTTTTTTATTCCAATGTCAAATCAGCACTATTGTATGGGGCGGAAACATGGAGAACAACCAAGGCAATTACTAATAAATTACAGACATTCATTAACTGGTGCCTGCGCAGAATAGAGGGAATAAAATGGTATGATAGAATAACTAATGTAGAACTTTGGGAGAGAACTAAACAGGCTCCAGTGGGTCAGGAAGTGAGGGAAAGACGCTGGCGTTGAATAGGGCACACACTGAGAAAACAGAAGAACAGCATTACTAGAATGTTTTTGCATTGGAACCCACAGGGGCATAGGAATAAAGGAAGGCAAAAACACATGGAGAAGAGAGCTGGAGAACGAGGCTAGAAAGATTGTGAGGACATGGGGAGAGCTCCATGCAATGGCGAAGGATAGAAGGACTTGGCGTGAGTTGGTTGAGGGCCTATGCTCCATTGGGGGATAGAAAGGCAGAAGAAGAAGAAGAAGAAGAAGACATGCTTTTGGGTAGGCAGTGGGTCTATTCTTGTTTTCCATATAATAGGGCCCCGGAAACCACACGGGGATAACAAGGAAATGATTATTAGCAGGTTGCATGCCACATATCAGCAACTTACAAACAACGGTTACTTCCTTTGTTGTTGTTGTTGTTGTTGTTGTGTTTACCAACTGTAATCGACAGTGGAAAGTCTTGGTTGTTCCTTTATTTGGACTTTGGCTTTACGTTAGGGTCTTTGTTTGGCGTGTACATCCGGTTTACTGGCCTAATTGTGTGCAGTTGATTGTTCCTTGCCGCTCGTGCAGATTCACACCGACTTCGAAAGAAGTCCTCAGTCAGTCGACTCCTACGACAAGCTTTTTTGGGGAGGCCGTGGGTCTCTTCTTGTTTTCCTTATAGTGGGGTCCCGGAACGCACACGGGGAAGAACAGTTACTGAGTTATAGTTACAGGCACTGACAGAAACCACATAGGAGCGTATGAACACATGCAAGTACATAGACATACTTAGTAAAAGTGAAACATGCATGACATAAAAGACATAACTGTGAACGGTGCCATCAGTATTCGAACTCTGCGCTGGCTGCTGAAGATAAGAGCGGAGCATGCATGGGAATGCCACGAGTGCTGTGATGTCAGTTCTTGACTCGACTCAACTAAACTCAACATACAAGACATGATATTATTTGCGTAGAAATGTAAAGGAACCGTTTCTACACCCTTATACCTGGGGGGGGGGGGGGGGGACATAGAATCAGACCTATATGTTATATATCAGTCGGCAATCGTTAGATAAAATGTTCAGCATCATAACGGCCGCCTTTACTTCCTAGAGCTGTACCTTAAACACATTTCAGGCTGGGTCGACCTGGCAGCAGAGGCCTTTTTTTTTTTTTTAGAAAATAAGACCGAATCAGTTAGGATCTAAACCTAGCACGTTCAGATCCATAGGCGAATGTCTAGCCTTTATACCGCGGTAGAGACAATTCACGAATATACAAATTTAGATTACAAAGATGCACTTAGCAACAGAAAAAAATACGTGAAAACACGTTACTACTTAATAATAACCTAAGTTAAAGGAGCCTTATCCACTTCTTCGGGCGTGTTACACCTATATTTTATGGACCAGTCGACTATCCGTGGGTAATGAGCTCAACTGTATGCAGCCTGTCTTTACTTCCCAGGACTTTACCTGGTACTCTTTTAAGACCTGGGTTGATCTGGGAGCTAACACTGCATGTGTAAGGCTGCTTCAATAGCCGTGGGTAATGTGCTCAACTGTATGCAGCCTGTCTTTACTTCCCAGGACTTTACCTGGTACTCTTTTAAGACCTGGTTGATCTGGGAGCTAACACTGCATGTGTAAGGCTGCTTCAATAGCCGTGGGTAATGAGCTCAACTGTATGCAGCCTGTCTTTACTTCCCAGGACTTTACCTGGTACTCTTTTAAGGCTGGGTTGATCTGGGAGCTAACACTGCATGTGTAAGGCTGCTTCAATAGCCGTGGGTAATGTGCTCAACTGTATGCAGCCTGTCTTTACTTCCCAGGACTTTACCTGGTACTCTTTTAAGACCTGGTTGATCTGGGAGCTAACACTGCATGTGTAAGGCTGCTTCAATAGCCGTGGGTAATGAGCTCAACTGTATGCAGCCTGTCTTTACTTCCCAGGACTTTACCTGGTACTCTTTTAAGGCTGGGTTGATCTGGGAGCTAACACTGCATGTGTAAGGCTGCTTCAATAGCTCACTGATTTAGCACATAGAGCGTTTGTTAACAACAGTCAGATACAACATCGATAGAGAAATGGGAACGTAACACACGGAGCCAAAAATATTTTCAGTGCACTATAAAGTAAAGGAAAGGACCCTTTTCCACGTCTTTAGGCGTATAGGGCATATAGGGCTAGACATATTTTTTATAGACACAATCGGCACAAGATGGGTAATGTGGTCAGCATCACGCCGGCCGCCTTTACTTCCCGGGACTGCACCTGGTACCGGCTCAAGGCTGGATCGACGTGGGAGTCGAGGTAATTTTATAAAATATCCGGCTGTGCCAGGGAGCGAACCCACGACCTTGCGATCTCTCGCTAGCGTCTAGCCGCTACGCCACGGCAACTCTCGCAGTGCACCATGGGGAAAACGAATTATGTGACCGGCAATCAAGGGGAACAGAGGGAAGACATAAGAAGCGTTGTAATGTTTGGTTCAATGATCAGCTGGAGATGAACATTTTAGACCTGATGGCGGTTATATGTAAGGTTAATGTGTTTGGTGTTGACACAGCCCCTATCCTAAATGTCTGCCTGATCTAGCGAGACAGTCGAGATCTCAGACTGCTTGCAGATATAGCAGGAATTCACTGCTTGAACCTACGTCAAACATATAGTAACTCATCCACCGCGTTGCCATCTTATGTAGCGTTATTTCATGGAATATTCAGTTTTTACTTTCTGTTCCCCATACCTTTTCCTTGTGCTTCCTCATACATTTTTATCTTGAACATTTCCCGTCGTCTCACATTTTAATGTCACTGAAGTCATTATTTTATTTCAGTCGAGTGGACATTTAGGACAATCTTCTTCTTCTTTTCTTCTCCTCTCCTTCTTCTTCTCTTTCTTCTTCTTCTCCTTCTTCTTCTTCTTCTTCTTCTTCTTCTTCTTCTTCTTCTTCTTCTTCTTCTTCTTCTTGTTCTTCTTCTTCTTTTTCTTCTTCTTCTTCTTCAGCATTCCAAACCCATGAGGTTAATTGCTGCAGTCTTCATTTATCTCTATGGTTCGCCTTCTCTATCCAGTTGGTGACGCCATGTGTTTACATGTCTGCCTGGACAATATCTCACCATCGTCTTCTTGGTCTGCCTCGTGGTCTACGACCATTTTTCTCCCGTGTGTATACAGTTTTTACTTCTTTGTCATCTGACATTCTTTCAAATGTCCCAACCATTTCAGTCTATTAACTTTCATGATGCCAGTGATCAATGTTGATTTAAGCAGATTTTAAATTTCGTTGTTGCTCCTCACTCTCCATTCCCCGCTGTTTGCATCTTTGATAAGTCTAAAGATTATTCGTAAAACTCTGTTTTCGAAAATATTTAATAAAGTTTCACCTCTTTTAGTTGTGTTCCAAGTTTCAGAGCCATAGAAAACGACTGGTCTTATCAACGTTTTATTTATTTTGATCTTGGTGTCGTGAGACAGACACTTTGACTTTAGCAGATGTTGAAGGGCGTGGTATATTTTAATTTTTTTTTTTGTATTCTAGATTTTATTTCTTCTCTCGGCATGTTGGAGCAGTTGAAGTTTGCACCCAAGTAATTTATGTTTCCGTTTTATTTTCATATTATCGAATTGTATGTGGCCGTAGTTTATATCCTTTCCCTGTCTAGTTATTATCATGTATTCTGTCTTAGCTTGACTGATAACTTGGTTGATAAGGAAAGATAATATTAATAATAATAATAAGGAGAAGAAGAAGAGGACGAAGAAGAAGAAGGAGGAGGAGGAAAAGAAGAAGAAGAAAAAGAAGAAGAAGAAGAAGAAGAAGAAGAAGAAGAAGAAGAAGAAGAAGAAGAAGAAGAAGAAGAAGAAGAAGAAGAAGAAGAAGAAGAAGAAGAAGAAGAAGAAGAAGAAGAACGAGAAAGAAGAAGAAGAAGAAGAAGAAGAGAAAGAACGAGAAAGAAGAAGAAGAAAGAAGGAGAAAGAAGAAGAAGCCTGCTTATAATGTTGCATCATTCCCAAGGGTACACAGGTTACAATCACACGTTGCCACACTTACACCCAACACACGCTACGACACCAGACTTGAAATCCGTCTGGTCGTGAGGGGTTTTAATTATAACATCCATGTATTTCCATCTACCCACATTTCTCCACCCAGATTCGCTAATGCCAGCATCCTTTCCAGGTAGCTGCTGTTAACAGCATGAACACCTGGACAAGAATGGGTCTAGAATCAATCTTTCCATCCCTTCTGAAAAACTTCAAACAGATCATTTGCCCGCCGACGTGAAACAATTCAAACGAAATGAAGTGTTCAGTCATCAACTCTGGCTTCATTTACTTTCTGAGTTCACTGCTCTTCCAGCGGTTTTGTTCGGCTTCTGTTCTGGATTTTTGAAGTCTCTCTACTGATGTTTTTAGTTAGTTAGAACAGGAAGGTTAATCCGAGAGGTTAAGAAAACGGTATTGGTACAACAGCTGTCTGAAATTACCTAGACAGTCTGTCTAGTCCTGATTATCTGTCTCTGCGCACGTATAAAGGCCTCCAAGAAAGAGATCAGAAACCTGTTAACTCCTAACCCCCAGTTATTTATAAACGCTCTGTGTCCTAACGTTATTAACTCTCTCTCTCTCTCTCGGCCACACACAGATTTCACTTTAATTTAGTTTATCTAAAGGTAATTTTGCAGCCTAAGCTACTGAGTTAAGTGTTTGGTGCAACACTGACTGACTTTTCTACCCCACCAGGACATCACACAAGCGATAAACACCCGATGACACAATGTGTCACCATGTGGGTGAGGATCACCGTGGAGAGGTCCCAGAAACTGCGTTCAGCCATTAGGCCATATTTATGGCCGGGCTATATTGCAGCCCCTGGCAAGAGCCAGAGTAAGGCTTCAAATAACGAAAAATTTCATCCTAAAAAGGACCTGAATATGGATACGATCGAGTGCAACACTGCGTAGCTGTATATTTCGTATGCAATGTCTTTCATCTGTGCAGGCAGCGATTTGCCATTTTATATTCTCTAAATACTGTGTGGCTGGTTTCCGTTTGATTGAACTCAGTGCCTTATGCAGTGCACCCAACTTGTCGAGACTGATTCTTTCTATGAAAATTGCAGTGATGGCGGCGACTGTTGGTGTTGACACTTCCAGCGGCCTTATGGATTTACTGTGTGTGCGTGCTTCTGGACTTCGAAGGAGTTAATTCTTCACCTGTTTTCATATTTGACAGTGAAGGTAATTTATGCGAATATTCCCTGGCACAGGAGTGGTGCAAATACAGGTTAACTAGTTTGTGGTGAAGTTGAAACGTTGACTACTACTACTACTACTACTACTACTACTACTACTACTACTACTACTACTACTACTACTACTACTACTACTACTACTACTACTACTACTACTACTACTACTACTACTACTACTACTACTACTACTACTACTACTACTACTACTACTACTACTACTACTACTACTACTACTACTACTACTAATGTTTATACTACTACTACTACTACTACTACTACTACTACTACTACTACTACTACTACTACTACTACTACTACTACTACTACTACTACTAATACTTCTAATACTACTAATACTACAAATTATCAGAAGAGGTTGTTATTCAGCAATAAGTGATTATATCTGAGAAACTAGAAAATCGAACTGAGTCTCTTGAAATGCGGGTATACACAAAAATAGGTCATATTTCATGGAAAAATGGAAACAAAATCAGTCCATTTCAGAGGTTCTTAAAAGACTACACGTGAAAAGTGAATTACCGCGGTGGGAGTGGGGGGAGGGAACTGAAATATGTTGGCCTCATTAAAAGACATTACATGTTTTTAAAACCATACTGGAGGAAAAAGTCGAAGGCAACAGAGCAAGATGTGGGCAACGATACAAATGGGAGGACAACATTAAGAGATGAACGGACAGCAGTCTGAGAGAGTCTATGGACAAGGAACAGAGAGTTTTATAGATCCACTGCAGACAACCTTTATTGTGGAGACGGTACCTGACTGATTGGACCTGAAACTAAAAACACTGTGAGAGATAAAGAATAATTTATTTCACTTCTTGGCCCGTATTTCCTTAACTCCAACTTCCTAAGCAGTAGATACATAAGGAAATGTCATCTCGCTTTGTGCCAGGGCCTGAGTTTTGCGTGTACATACCGTTTACTGGAAAATGTGTATGCTGATGAGAGGGCTGTGGTGTCTCGAGGTATGGTGCCCCCCTCGAATGCTGGGTAGTGAGCTCAGACGCCTGTGTGCATTGCTGCGCATATAAAAAATCCCTTGGCAGTTGGAGATCGAAAAGAGTAGTCTAACGGCGCTGCCCGTGTACAATTTGGAGTTAAAATCTACCCAAAGTGTTTCACGATCCTCGCCGGTGCTACAGAGCCTGTGCACCGTGTTGAGTCTTCGGACTCAGATTTGAGTTAGAGGAAGATCGGAGCACTTATGGATTACTACCTGTGTGCCATGATGTTGATCCGTTGTTCAAACCTCAATCTTGTGCGCAAATGCACTCAGACTTAGCAGGAAGGCCCCAATAAGTCGACTTCTACTATGTGCCTGTTGGGGAGGCAATGAATCGTCCTTGTTTTCTATACAATGGTGCCTCAGTATCCACACATGGCAGAGTTTAGAATACGACATTGTATGTGTCAAAATTATTTAAAACACCGCGCGCTAGCTTTGGTAACTTTTCTCCAGACAAAGCCACGGATAGATGTCAGTGATTTTGTTTGCTTCTCTCCAAAAAAGGGGAGGGGGCTGCGTGGTCTCGAGGCATGATGTCCGCCTCGTGTGTTAGAGGTTCTGAGTTCAATCCTGGGTGGGGACTGGGATTTTTTTTTTTTTTCACGTTGACTTGGACTTCTAGTAGTTTTCCTGGTCTCTGGGTAGTGAGATCGGTCTTTGGTGTTGTAGATCAATTCTACTTATGATATTCCTATATGCTTTTGTCTGAAGCAATGCACCATAATTTCTCTTGGTCTGCCTCTGCCTCTTCTACCAGTGATGTTTTCAGTCGTCGCGATATTTTCTAGCTCTCTATTTCTCATCACATGATCAAACAACTTTGTCTTCTTCTCATTGTTGTATAATGTTCTGCTTTCATTAGCTATTTCCAGGCAATCGTTTTTAGTTATTCTTGCAGTCCAAGAAATTCTCAACATTCTTCTGAAGAACCACATCTCAGTTGCCTCCACACTCTTCTAAATTTGTTTGCTCATACTCCAAGATTCACTACCATACAACTAAACATTCTCAATATAACATTTCGATGCTCGTTTTTTGATGTTTAATGAGAGTGATTGTCAGACAGGCACGTCATAGAAGTCGACTAATTGGGGCCTTTTTGCTAAGTCTGACAATCACTCTCATAACAATATTTTCATCTTTTGTATAGCTGCCTTTGTCTGGCCAATTCTGCTCCTAACCTCTTTCACACATCGTCTATCTGATGATATGAATGTTTCCAAATACTTGAATTAACTGACTTGGATAAGCACTTTCCCTTCCATTGAGATGTCACATTTTGGAGTTATCTTCTTCTTTGATATAATCATTGTTTCTTTTTTTTTTTTTTTTTTTTTTAATAGTCAAGTAGAGTCCCGTTTTTTGTACTCTCTTGTCCCACAATCTCTAATAGATGTTGTAGGTCTTCTGCGTTGTCAGATATTTATACTGTATCATCTGCATAACGTAGACAGTGTCACATTTCCGAAACATTCCGAGGGGAAGTCAGAAGCAAAGTTCTTGGGGGATATTTTTTCAGCAAAAGTCGGAGCCGATAAACCTCAATCGGTCGAAGTAACGAAATGAGACACAACAAAAATAAAACCAAAACTCACAAGAATTTCATATTGTTGAAGTTTTGTTTGAAGGTGTCACTCGTTCCAAAAAAATTTACATCTCCTCCTGATCCCTTCTCAGCACCGTCCTAGTTGACTCTTTAGTCTTCTCATAAAGGTACAGTAAGTTTAAATTTTCATTTAATTGCTGTTGTATTTATGTATTTTAGTGGTCTCGAGTTATGGCATACGACTCGAATGCTGGAAGTCTCAGGTTCAAACCAGGGTGAAGGTTAAGACTTTTTCAAGTAGACTTCTAGTAATGTCCCCTAGTCTCTGGGTAGTAAAACTGGACGCCTGTGTGTATTGTCGCGCACGTAAAAAATACCTTTTAAGTAAAGTAAAGGACCCTTTTCAACGCCTTCAGGCGAATTGGGTATATAGGGCTAGACATTTATCGTATTGACCAAATGGCACTTGGTATGTGATGTGATCATCATCACGCTAGCCGCCTCTACTTCCCAGGACTGTACCTGATACCCACTCACGGCTGGGTCGACCTGTGAGCCATGGTCACTTTAAAAAAAATCAGGCTCTTGTCAGGACACGAACCCACGACTTTCCGATCCGCAGCCGAGCGTCAACAAATCCCTTGGCAGCTGGAAATCAAAAAAGAGTAGCCTAACGGCGCTGCCCGGTCAAAATTTGGATTTAATAATCTAAACGTTTTTCAGGATCCTCACCGGTGCTACAGAGTTCGTGCAATGTGCCGAGATTCTTCAGACTCAGGCATGAGTTAGAAGTGGAACGGAACACTTATGGGTTGCATCCATGTGTCATGATGTTAATCCGTTAAATAAACACGCATTATAGAATTAGGCAATATGTATATTGTTGTATACAACTCCATCAATCAAAGTAAACTTCCAAGGACTAGGAGCAGGTTACGTACTTATACCCAGGTACGACTGTATTGTGAAACATTCGTGTAACATCACAGATGTCAAAATTAGTGTTCCCATGATTAGTTAAGGTCAGATTTCAGGATTTACTTCCTTATTTACCCTTTTTACTCTTATCCCAAAGGAGAGTAGCCGGTCAACGAACTTGGATCGAGACATTCTATCGTTGGCAGAGAGGCAGGAGGATTTCTCTGTGCCATTTTCATATTTTTACCTGTTTCTAATTATTTTCTTCGATTTTTTAAAAATCGATCGTACTGTGACATTTTCACAGCACACGATAATCATAAGCAGCAGAAAGACACATCCCCAGAAGACTTGTTAATCAACATAGAACTGGTACTATTAGCCATCGGACGTTGGGGTTCGTACTGAGGGAAGGGTCTGAGCACCTATGGACATGTCCGGAGTGCAATGATGATAACCCAACTAACTTAGATACATCTCATGAAAAGCATATACACTTTAACCATATGCTACCAGTGCCAGTCATAATCACTCAATAAGAAGAAACTCCACAGGGGGGCATGTACAGCAGGGATCTACTAATCGTCAGTAGAAGTAATCACTCGTCGACAAATGTTTCGGCCCACGAGCTCCTAGACATTTTCAGAGAGGGGGCCCACCTGAGTTCATGAGGATCAGGGTTGATTTTCTCCTGATGCACGTATTACCGGATGTTATCAGACAGGGACAAGACGAATTGGTGACTTTGCAAAAGGTACTGTGAGATAAGAAGTCGTTGCGGTAGCATAATTAGAGCAGTCAGCTTACCTGGACGACCAAATGGCAAGCTTACGTTTGGTTTACCGGACACTTGTTAGACTTTGTTGGCAGGTGGCAGAGGGACACTGGCAGACAATTCGGACACGATGGACTTAAAGGGATAAGACATTCTTTTCCACTAGACACCTGGACCAGCTCACCGTAAACACACAGTAAACCAGAAAACAAATAATAACTACAGAAATGAGACGTCTCAAAAGAGCTGCAACAGTGACCAGAAGACATACAATCAGAAAAAAGGTCATAAGGGAAAATGTTGGCACAAAATCAATTATAAATTTGAACACATAGGACACAAACAATAGATTGCACAATTTGTTGCCTGGCATATTTCGCTGTATCTCCTCAGGTGCATACTACAGTAACAATTACATAAATGAAGCCAATAAGTGAATCCTTTATTATTGAAGTATAATTTCAACAACGATCAAACACAACATGACTACCTGTTTTTACCAGGGCAGCCGTAAAGAAAGAACCATCTCTTTCTGAATACAAAGTTCCGGGCGATAAATAGCAACCAAAGACAGGATACCAAGTAACGGCTGCACACAACAACAAGATTGTGACAGTCGTCCTGTGGGGGCCGTGTTTTAGGGCGCTCAGTATGCGGAACTGTTTGCTTCGTGGCGGTGTGACTTCGAACTGACTTGGTGCTAACACAGATTAACAGTGCAAAAGCTAGCGAACAGCCAATTAAACAGGAACAAGGCCCCTCAGAACCAGAACTTAGGCAACAAATGAACAAACTCAGGTGAAAGTGCTCACCACAAGGAAGATAAATAAATAAGATAGCAAAGGAACCGTCCTTGAAAAAGCAGGCCATCAGGCGGCTAAAAAAGGACTAAGCTTGGAATTTTTGTTTGATTTTATACGATACGAGGATACCAAGTAGTTTGCTCAGTAAGAGAGAATGCCTTGCCACGTCATACCTTTTAAGGCATACACTGAAAGAGAAGGACATGGAGCGCAAGGTAGACAAAGAACAAGATGGAAAGATACCGTAAGATAAAATCTACAACGGGAGTCGCCGTGGCAGAGCGCGCTCGCCGCGGATCGGAAGGTCGTGGGTTCGCTCCATGGCGGAGCCGGACTTCTTCAAAAATGACCTTGGCTCCTAGGTCGACCCAGCCTTGAGTGGGTACCGGGTGAAGTCCCGGTAAGTAGAGGCGGCCGGCGTGATGCTGACCTCATCATCTATTTTATGCCGTTGGTCTATAAAATAAAGGTCTAGTCCTATGTGCCCTATACGCCTAAAGGCGTGGAAAAAGGTCCTCTACTTCACTTTACTTAAAATCTACAAAAGCGTGATATGTCTGTGACAAAGGCGATCAGAATAGTAAAAAGTAGAACCTTACGTAAAACTTTACTTCTCCCCCTCCCCCCCCCTCCCCGCACCCCCCGATACCCTAAGCCAGTGGCTCTCCGCCTTACTAACAACGCGACGATTTAATACAATTCGCTTATGTTGTGGCTACCCTAAACTATACAATTATTTTCGTTGCTACTTTATAACGTCAGTGAATATGTGTTTTCCGATGGTCTTAGACGACCCCTTTGAGAGGTTCCTACGACCCAAAAAATGGTCACGACTTGCAGATTGAGCACCACTGACCACAGCGGTTGCAAAGAAGTTACCACAAGCACAAGATTGTTTCAAAATCTCTTGAATGTCAACCAGCTATTCAAGACCTGCCCACATTACAGCATAAACCAGTGATTCCCAAACTGTGCGCCGTGGCGCCCCGGGGAGCCACGACCTCGTCACAGGGGCGCTGCGAAATTAATTTAACTATGACAAAAATAGTCAAACTTTTACTTAGGTTAGGGCGCCGTGGAAACATTTTCATTTAAAAAAGACGCCGAGACTGAGAAAAACTTGGAAACGCTGGAGGAAGCCATAAATCACCAGCACATGAACCCACTTCCTGTCACGAGAACTGAAAGAAGATGGTGAGGTCCCGAAGCTAACACCAGTTTTTATTGAGGGCATTAACGTGGCGGACTGAGTACCAACAGGACAGCAGAAGAAAACATTATTTCCTCACGTTCGCCATTAGCGCTAGCAATGTCTGCCAGATCATACTAACTGTGAGTATGCCAACCTGGCTCAGGACACAACTTTTAATGATCTTAAAAAGTGAGCAAACGATAAACTTGGTCAGTTTAGGTCACAAGGTCACATCTGCTGATTTAAATAGCATCTATATTTTTTGTTTGTAGATCTCATGGATCAATATTGAAGAAGAAGAAGAAGAAGAAGCAGAAGAAGAAGAAGAAGAAGAAGAAAAAGAAGAAGAAGAAGAAGAAGAAGAAGAAGAAGAAGAAGAAGAAGAAGAAGAAGAAGAAGAAGAAGAAGAAGAAGAAGAAGAAGAAAAAGAAGAAGAAGAAGAAGGAGAAGAAGAAGAAAAAGAAGAGGAAAATAAAAATGAAGAAGAAGAAGAAGAAAAAGAAGAGGAAAATAAAAATGAAGAAGAAGAAGAAGAAGAAGAAGAAGAAGAAGAAGAAGAAGAAGAAGAAGAAGAAGAAGAAGAAGAAGAAGAAGAAGAAGAAGAAGAAGAAGAAGAAGAAGAAGAAGAAGAAGAAGAAGAAAAAGAAGGAAGAAGACGAATGAAGAAATCAGAAGATAGACGAGTGAAGAAATCAGAAGATAGACGAAAGAAGAAAGAAGAAATAAAAAAAGAAGATCTGAATACTTAAAAAAATTTTTTTACATAGTGAGATGAGACCAAAGTTTGCATTAAAGCAACTGGATTGAAACTGTCGCTACTCTGTATTTCCTACCTTTTAGGGCTGTTGTAGGAGGAAATAAAAAAAGAAGGATGGGGAAGACGTCGTGTGTCTGAGGATTTAGGCCTGCAGGGTTGGTGGTGTTGCCACAGGCTGTGCAGGTTAGGGTGTTTCATCCCAGCCGTCACCGGTGCATGAACCTGCGACTTCCAGCACTCAAGGCGGACGCCATGCCTTGAGACCACTCAGCCTCAAAACGTTGCCGTGTGGTTGAACCCGGATCTCCTGCATAAAGCCCGACATTGTAACCACTTAACAAGCGATAGACAAGAGTTTTTTGTTTAAATCGTGAAACTTATAGACTAACTATAGAGTAAACCGGCTTTCGAGTTTCTTAGCACTCACCGTTGCGCCCATGGCATATCTACGTAATAAACAACACAGTAACTTAACAAAAACAACTACGATGATCGTTGTAAATTGGTTACATAAATAATCTTTACAATACACCACGGACTCACTGACTTCACTTATAGCGATACCAGACTCTGGAGCGAGGAGACATCGCATTCAGCTTATCATGTTGATGCTGTAAATATTTTATAGACGGTTTGCTCCTAGCTGATTAACATTTACACAGTCAACAATCGGGGCCTAATTGCTGGATGTCGTTGTAGAGATATTCCCTTATGTAGATGAATTATTAAACAGGGTATTTGCCTTGTGTGTTCTTGTTGCGGTTTTCGTCTAGGTTTTATGATTGTCGGTGGGTGATGTGGTCTTGTGAAAATAATTATTTTGATGAATTTGGTTGGCCTACACTTCACATGTAGCGGTGTCTTCTAGTAGGAGTGAATTCTAACATTGTGAAGTCTCAGCGGGTCAGACAGGCCTTAGGAAGTTGTGTTAAATATTAACATGAAAAGATCTGATACAATGTAAAAACTTAAAGTTGCAAAAAATACAGCTGAATGTTTGACAACTAAAGTTTGCACAGATGAAATCAGTTGAGCGGGTACACAGGAGACAAACCTCTGATGGCTTTAGGACTACACTTCTGTGAAAGGATGAGAAAGCGGTAGCTGAAGAAGGAGAATCAGAAGAACAAGAAGAGGAAGAAGAAAGTATTATTATTATTATTATTATTAGTAGTAGTAGTAGTAGTAGTAGTAGTAGTAGTAGTAGTAGTAGTAGTAGTAGTAGTAGTAGTAGTAGTAGTAGTAGTAGTAGTAGTAGTAGTAGTAGTAGTAGTAGTAGTAGTAGTAGTAGTAGTAGTAGTAGTAGTAGTAGTAGTAGTAGTAGTAGTAGTAGTAGTAGTAGTAGTAGTAGTAGTAGTAGTAGTAGTAGTAGTAGTAGTAGTAGAGGTAGTAGTAGTAGTAGTAGTGATAGTAGTATTAATAGTAGTAGTAGTGATAGTAGTATTAATAGTAGTAGTAGTAGTAGTAGTAGTGGTAGCAGTAGTAATGGTGGTCGTGGTGGTGATAGAACGAGAAGATGGAGAAGAAGAGAAGGTAGAAGAGGAGGAGGAAGAAGAAGAAGAAGAAGAAGAAGCATTAGCATAAGCAGAAGTATACGAATAAGAATTAAAAGAAGAGAAGAAGAAGAAGAAGAAGAAGAAGAAGAAGAAGAAGAAGAAGAAGAAGAAGAAGAAGAAGAAGAAGAAGAAGAAGAAGAAGAAGAAGAAGAAGAAGAAGAAGAAGAAGAAGAAGAAGAAGAAGAAGAAGAAGAAGAAGAAGAAGAAGAAGAAGAAGAAGAAGAAGAAGTGGCAAGAAGAAATAAAGAGAGGAAGAAGGAGGAAAAGAAAGGAAAAATTTATTTACAAGGCTGAATTGAATGATGCACGTTTTCTACGCTGTCCTAAGATTTAAAAAAAAAAAACCTGGACAGTAGACCAACACGGCAGATCCCAGATGATACTTTATTAACCTCAAAACATGTAAAATTAGGGCACTTGTGAAAGTTATACAAGATAGGTGTAACCTGCAATCCTATGTGAATAAGTGCTTTTGTCTAAGTCTACTCCATCAAACCCTAAAGAAAGCAACGATCTACGCAGGCAACTGGCTCACAACATTTCGGCCTGAACCACACACCAGCCCAATTATTTCGTTGCCGTGGAATTTTTGTTATCTATATACAATTGCATCTATAGTCCGTCCCAAAAAGTCAAGTCAGTCTTAAGAAATCTGTAACTTAGTATCCTTTCGAGGTAAGTTGTTGAAATTTAGCGTACAGATTTTTAACAAGTATGTCAATGTAAGCCTTTTTTGTCAATATAAACTGTTTTAATTTTGACATGTTTGCGCTATTTAAAAAAAAAAAAAAAACATTTCTCAGTAAAACATGAACATGCTTACAGTAAAGTGAGTAACAGGAACTTTTCAAAACATAAAATAGTAAATACCTGGCGTTTCATAGACGGCCGCTAGCATTAGCCTCTTATGGATTAGATTAAAGCATAGATTTTCCTTGTATGAGAGATATGTTGTCGAAGTAGAACCATCATGAGGAAAAGCTCTACCACGGGCCTAACAAATATCCTTGTCTGAGGCAGGCGACAACGAACCCCACAAATAGAGAGCTATGACCTCCTCTGCCCTATGCGTAGCCCTAGGCCCAAGAAGAAAGACTAACTAATTACCAGGGTATGAATTAATTTATAACGTAATCAAGAATTGACTTCACTGCGCTCGATGTGGTTGGAATCCCGTGAAAAGCCGGCCAGTCATTTTCCCTGTCAGTTGAGAACCACCTAGACACTCTGAACATTGCCCGCTGAATCAGACTTTCCAGGTATTAATGTTCTGTTTAGTTTATTGTACGGTCCAGTTCATCTAAGGGAACCTACATAACGACTGTTTTAACATATCTAGTTCACAGCCCAAAGGAATGACAGCAGCCCATCTATCAGCCTGTTCTAAACCCCAGAACAGAAAATCCATGACATGCTCCTGGACTGATTCTTATTAAGTGATGCCATGGAAGTGTAATGGAAGTCGACGTGGCGGAGCGGAAGGTCGTGGGTTCATTTCCAGGCGAAGCAGGACTTTTGTTCAAAATGACCTTGTCTACAAGGTCGACCCAGCCTTGAGTGGGTATCGGGTGCAAAATCGTCTTTGAAAAAAGTCCGGCTCTGCCAGGGAGCGAACTCACGATCTTCCGATCCGCGGCAAGCGTCTAGCCGCTCGGCAACGACGACTCCCTACGCTAAGATTGAACAAAAAAAATCGCAGTTTTGATGGCCGAGCAATATTGCAGATACCAAATTCTATGTTCAATCTCTAAAGAAGTCATAGGATACATGTAACGGTTGTACTAGCCATGAACATCCAGCAGTCTTGTGTACGTTAGGACGAGTGAGTAGACCAGAGAAGGACAATTTAAATAGAGAGTTGAGGTAAGTTGAGTTGAGTCAAGAATTGATTAAACAGCACTTTGAGCATTCCCATGCATGCTGCGTCCTCATTTTCAGCAGCCAGCGCAGAGTTCTAATACTGATGGTACCGGTCACAATCTGGTTATATGTCCGTCTTGCTTTTCCTCTGAGTGTATTGAGGCGGCCAGACCCTCCTAGATTCCTCATTCCTTCTAGGCCATAATAATCTTCTTTCTCTACTGATTCCGTTGCTTGTTCCCAAAAGGTCTTGACTGCATCTGCTTTGTTTTGTATCAGTTCACCACCCAGTGGTGCAGATCCAACCTGTCTGTCTGCATTTAAAAGGGGAATATACTGAGGGCATTTTATAAAATAAAGAACATTTTGTGCATAACCCATGTCATTGGAGGTTAGGAAAACATTTCTCGCAAGCAATATAGAGCCAGTTTTACCATCTGGATGTGAAGACCATACAATTAATAAGCACGCCGAACAACATCTTGAGGCCTGGAAGATGTGTACGGAAAAATCTTTAGAATTCCTTGGACAGCTATGAAACATTTCTCGCAAGCTATTTAGAGCCAGTTTTAACACACAGCTGTGAAGCCTGGACAATTAATAAACAAGCAGATAATTATTTTGACGCCTCGAATATGTAGTTCTACAGATTAATCCTTAGAATTCCTTATACACCTATAAAGAGCAACCTAGATGTTTCGAAATAGGCAAGTGCTCGAAGACAACTTATCACAAACATCAGATAGAGACATTCATGTTATGAGGCCATATTATGAGAGAGCTAAACTGGAATATGTTGTGACCTTACCTACTTACTTATTCGCTCTTCTTCTAGCTTGGAGTGTAGAGGTTTGTGACCACTGGAAAGATCTGTGGAAAGAGAGACAGAGAAGCTAGAAGATTCTTTACAGTCTTTTGTCATGGCAAAGATTGGTGTCAACACGCGAACTGATACACGTAGTTGCCGATTGCAGATTGTGGAGATGCATGATCGCCCATGTCGGCAAGGCCCTCGATGATAGTGATGATGATAATACACTGTAGGAACCGACACTTAGCTTCGATCATCTTTCTGTGATGTTAACGAAATTATGAATCTAAAGCCGGTAGGTTTCCTGAACCCCAAATCGATAGCACTTCCAGCTCCATCTGACCTCTAAACAAAGCACTACATAAATTAATTGCATTGCATTAATTTCTTAAAAAGAGAGGTTTAATAATTCCACTTAGATCAGCAAAAATGGTCGATAGCCGGCTTACTTCTGACGCCCTGAAAAGTTGGTTCCAAGGTGTTGGTCGAGCAAATTCTCCATATCTTGACAGGGATTTCAAAGATTCTTTCGACAAACTACCGAGTAGAGTGTTTGGTACGACACAGTGAGCTATGGATATCATTACGAATATTTTATTTTCTGTTGTGCCCGCGGCGTGTTGTAGATCGCACCAAAACGGCGAGTGACCAGAACGGCGTGTAGTTCTGTTGATGCTTACTGCTTTCGCAATGAATCATCTGCGGCACTGTGAGCTGCAGTTCTGGTATGGGACCGTTAGCGTTGGCATCTAGTATGCCGTATGCAATTTGTTTCTTTCTGTGCAAGTTTCCAGCTGGGACCTTCAGGTTTTCCCACTAGTTTTCACATGGGACAGTGAGGGACACTTTGTTGCAAAAACCACTGGCTCAGCGAGAGAGAAGTCATGGGGACAGTGTCAGCGTTGATGCTAAAACAGCGACTGAGGTTGAGGTTTGAACAACGGATCAATATCATGGCGCATGGGTAGTAACCCATAAGTGCTCCGTTCTTCTTCTTTATTATCCTCTATCAGTATCATTTTTGTATTATTTAGATTTGTATGTCTTTTATTCCCAGTATTATATTATACATTAACAATACTACTACTTTTGTGTGTGTGTGACTATAGTTTTAGCCATCGTTTATTTTATTTTACTTAATTTATTCCACTTCACATTTTTTTAACGTTGCTGACGTCACCGCTTAGAGATCTACATACTCTCCTCTTACGTTGTTACATTTGTGTAGTTCACTTATGTTTGAAAAAGGCTGCCCGGCCGAAAC
>CAJHNH020000982.1:110000-157500 GCA_905116865.2 Candidula unifasciata | reverse complement strand
CTTTCATCTTTATGTAAATGTCGGCTTCTGTTTCCTCTAGGCGACCTTAACCTATGCTTTGATTCTGTCGGGGTTCCAAGGTTCGGTCTCCTAGTTTCTGACGGTTTTTTCTTCTTGCGTTGGTTTCCTCAAATTTGACCAGAAAAACCACACTGCTAACAAATGCTGGGGCCTGGTTATGCAACGTCCTGTAAAGGATCCGTAACTAACTTTATATAGTTGCTTTTGCGGCTGAATGGGCGATCATGTTTCACAACATCTCAAATAGCATATTAATTTATATCAATACAAATTTATATAAAACCAAACATTTACTGTTGAAAATTTATCCGTTTAGGTTTTCAAGTGAAAACCTACCGGCCCCACCCTTTTTTTTTTTTTCCAAAATTATTCTCATCTCGTTTTATTTCTGTCACTTGGCTCTCCGTAGCTATTGATGTCAAAGCATACTTCTCAGATTGCTCAATTATTTCATTTGTTATTCTTTTATGAACTGCATGACTGAGTTTGTTCTTTTTCATATTCGTTGGCTGTAAACTCAGGAGGAAATTTCAGGTTGTCCGTCCACTTCTGGAATTTGGTCTTGTTCCCGAACCTCAGTATAGCATGCACATCCGTTTTACAGATAGATCTAGTTTATCTGTATACCAGCTGTTGCTTACCTGTCTCTCAGGCAGATGCACTCCCACTTTTCAAACAAGCCTACAATTAGTCGACTCATGCGACATGCTTGGTTGGGGAGACGGTGGGTTTGTTCTTGATTTCCCCACAATGAGGCCCTAGAACAACCCCCCCCCCCCTCTTTTCTCAGAGAGATGACTGATGTCACCCTTGTCTCATAACTAATTTGTAACTGCATATTGCCTTGTTACATTAAGGACTTTGCCTAAGACATTTTACCTCTGTTTTTATGACTAGCCAGGAGCCGCCGTGGTCTAGCGGCTAGACGCTCGCCGCTGATCGGAAGGTCGTGGGTTCGCCCCCTACGGAGCCGGACTTTTTCAAAAAATATGACCATTGCTCCTAGGTCGACCCAGCCTTGAGTGGGTACCAGGTGCAGTCCCGGGAACTAAAGGCGGCCGCCGGTGTGATGCTGACCACATCACCCATCTTGTGCCGATTGCTCTATAAAATATAGGTCCTAGCCCTATATACCCTATACGCCTAGAGGTGTGGAAAATGGTTCTTTACTTACTATGACCAGCCAACCCCCTCCCACATTAGTTAGTTTATTATTCTAACCAATGTCTTGATTTGTAATTGCATGTAACCTTGTTATATTAGTTGCTTTGTCTAAGACATTTTACCTCTGTTACTTTAACCTACCAACCTCCTCCAACATTATTAGTTAGTTAGTTAATTAATCTAACTAATTTCTATATTTGCAATTGCAAATTGCCTTGTGGCATTATGAAGAGATTTTCTAAGACATTTTACCTCTATTACTTTAACCTACCAACCTCATCCCACATTATTAGTTAGTTAGTTAATTAATCTAACTAATTTCTATATTTGCAATTGCAAATTGCCTTGTGGCATTATGAGATTTGCCTAAGACATTTTACCTCTGTTACTTTACCCTGACACCCCCTCCCATATTACTTTAGTTAGGTAAGTAATCTAACTAATTTCTTGATCTGTAGTTGAATATTTTAAGACATTTTACCTCTATTACTGTCATTCTTCCCCTCATTAACTAATGTATATTCAACAGTTGTATACCTGCGATTATAAGATGATTCAGACATTATTACTTTAGAGGTTTGGGCAAGTACATGGGTAAGATTATATAGTAACAAAATCTCTGTAATTACTCCTGAGACCCGCTTTCTTTGTTCCTGCGTTAAAATCTCTTTCTAAAGTTTGGGTGTGTGAAGAAGTGTCTCTCATATACGTTTAGAATCGCAAACAAGCGATGCGTTTAGAAGTGTGAGCTAGCAATGCGCAGATTATGCTCTATACACTTCAAGGGAAAACTCACACATAGGCTTTCTGTGGAAATAAATGCAGCGTTTAACCCAACAATTTCCCCCTTGTAACCGAGAATAAATGAACAGTTAGCATTCGGAATAAATCTCATAAATCGCTTTGTTATTCGGATACTGCTGACGTGTAGGCCAAATGTACTTTGTGTATTTTTTACTTTTAGTAGGATGTTTCTCTAATGTTGTTGAGATTTTGCTTTCTTCTTGTTTGTTATTCTTTGTCTTCTTTTTTTCTTCTTCATCTTCTTCTTCTTCTTCTTCTTCTTCTTCTTCTTCTTCTTCTTCTTCTTCTTCTTCTTCTTCTTCTTCTTCTTCTTCTTCTTCTTCTTCTTCTTCTTCTTCTTCTTCTTCTTCTTCTTCTTCTTCTTCTTTTCTTCTTCATCATCTTCGTCTTCTTCTTTTCTTCCTCTTCTTTCTTCTTCTTCTCTTCTTCTTCTTCTTCTTCTTCTTCTTCTTCTTCTTCTTCTTCTTCTTCTTCTTCTTCTTCTTCTTCTTCTTCTTCTTCTTCTTCTTCTTCTTCTTCTTCTTCTTCTTCTTCTTCTTCTTCTTCTTCTTCTTCTTCTTCTTCTTCTTCTTCTTCTTCTTCTGCTCATGCTTCTGCTGCTACTACGACTACTGATGCTGCAGCTGCTTCCTCTTTTTTTCCTTTTCCTCCTCATCCTCATCCTTCTTCTTTTTCTTCTTCTGAGAGAAAGTAAAGAATAAAACTAGACAACCCTAAACTTAAAAAAAAAAAAAAAAAAAACATTTATAATATTAGAAAACTACTGGAAAACAGAACATCATAATCGTTTTAAATACTAGAAAAGGACAGAACAACCGCGCATTAAAAACAGTTTGAACACGGATCTAAAAAGAACTGACTTTAATCCTATGTAGACCATTGTTTCAAACTCACACTGTATGTTCAACATATGATTATATCTTCTTCTTCTTCTGCCTTTCTATCCCCCAATGGAGCATAGGCCCTCAACCAACTCACGCCAAGTCGTTCTATCCTTCGCCATTACATGGAGCTCTCCCGATGTCCTTCCAATCTTTTTAACCTCGTTCTCCAGCTCTCTTCTCCATGTGTTTTTTGGCTTTCCTTTATTCCTATGCCCCTGTGGGTTCCAATGCAAAGACATTCTAGTTATGCTGTTCTCCTGTTTTCTCAGTGTGTGCCCTATCCAACGCCAGCGTCTTTTCCTCACCTCCTGATCCAATGTAGCCTGTTTAGTTCTCTCCCAAAGTTCTACATTAGTTATTCTATCATACCATTTTATTCCCTCTATTCTGCGCAGGCACCAGTTAATGAATGTCTGTAATTTATTAGTAATTGCCTTGGTTGTTCTCCATGTTTCCGCCCCATACAAAAGTACTGATTTGACATTAGAATTAAAAATTTTTAGTTTAGTATTCCTTTTAATTTCTTTTGACTTCCACAAATTCCCTAGTGCTATGAAAGCCCCCCCCCCCCCCCTTTTTCCCTTTTTCTTGCATTTTTCACTGTATCTCGTCAGGTGTATATTACAGTAACTGTTACATAAATGAAGCAAATAAGTGAATCCTTTATAACTGAAGTACAATTTTAACAATGATCAAACATGACTGCCTGATTTTACCAGGGCAGCCGTAATTCCAATTCCAATTTAGTCACCACGTGTCCAGATTTTAGAAGATGGTGTGAAAGTATGATTTAACCACTGAATAGTGTATTCACACATGTAGACAAGCGGGATCCGCCATGGAATATCGGCTAGACGCTAGCCTGCGGATCGGAAGGTCGTGGGTTCGGGTATTGACCGAGCCATATTTTTTTTTTCTCCAAAAATAACCTCTGCTCTCAGGTCGACCCAGTCTAGAGTGGGTACCAGGTAAAGGGGTGGAAAATAAGGGCGGCCGGCGTGATGCTGACCACATCACCGAACAACTACCTGTTTGTCTATAACATATACGTCTATCCCTTTATGCCCAAACGCCTAAAGGCGAGGAAGGGGTCCTTGGACTATGTGGAAAAACAGATGAGATAACACTACAATTCTATTTACGGAAACAAACAAAAGTTACTCGCACTCAGCGTCTGCTCTCAGTGAAATAATTGTTTGGTCTCACGATATTTACAGTCTACACTTTGAAAGGAGGCAGGGTTGGGGTCTGGGGAGGGAAGGGGGGGGGGGGGGGCTGATATTCTTGAGACAGTCGAAGTCACGAATTTTTCGACAGGTGAATTGGGAGTTAAAAGTTGTGTCATGGGCTTATGAATAGGTACATGACTGTGATTTAATTAAATGCTAATAATTTTAAACTTTATTTGAAAAAAAAGGCACGTCTGCACATCCTGTTTTAAATAGGTGCTGACAGGGGATGAAAGTGTAATGACGGTGTGAGAGACAGGAAGAGACAGAGAGAAAAGAAACTAAGGAATGAAGAGAGAAAAAAAGGAGGAGAGAGAGAGAAAGAGAGATAGAGGAGGAGGGAGAGAGAATGAGGGTGAGATGAGGAGAGAAGGAGAGAGAAGGTGAGAGAGAAAAGGAGAGAGAAGGAGGGGGAGCAAAGAAGAAAGAGAAGAAGACAGAGAAGGAGAGAGAAAATGACAGAGAAGGAAGGAGAGCGAAGAAGAGAGAAAAGGAGAGAGAGACAAAATGAGAGACAAGGAGGGAGAGAGAAAAAGAAAGAGAAGGATGTGAGAGAAGAGAAGAAGAGAGAAGGATGGGAGAGAGAAGGGGAGAGGAGGAGCGAGAGGAGAGGAGAGAAGCAGGGAAAGAAGAAGAGAGAAGGAGGGAGGGAGAGAAAGAGAAAGAAAGAGAGAGAGAAAGAGAGAGAGAAGGGCAGCGAGTAGAGAGAATGAAATAGGTGAAGAGAGAGAAGAAGAGAGAGATGGAGAGAGGAAGAGATGGAAAAGGAGAGATAAGGGGAGAACAGGAGGGAGAGAGAAGAAGAGACAGAAGAAGAGACACAAGGATTGAGAGAGTAGGAGATATAAAAGGAGAGAGTAGAGAGAGAAGGAGTGAGAGGAGGAGGGAGAAGAGAGAGAAGAACAGACAGAATGAGTGGGAGATAAAATGAGAAGTGAAGGAGGGAGAGAAGGAGAGAGAGATCAGAGAAGAGGTGGAGAAAGAGGACGGAGAAAATGAGAGTGGGAGAATGAGGAAGAGAGAGAAAAAGGGGAAGAATGAGAGATGGAAAGAGAGAGAAAGAGAGAGAGAGAGAGAGAGAGAGAGAGAGAGAGAGAGAGAGAGAGAGAAGGAAAGAAGTAAAGACAGAGCAGAGAAAGAAGAAGAAGAGGGAGAGAAGAAGGAAGAAGAAGGAAGAAGAAGAAGGAAGAAGAAGAAGAAGAAGAAGAAGATAGAAGAAGAAGAAGAAGAAAAAAAGAAAAAGAAGAAAAAGAGGGAAGAAGAGGAAGAAGAGGAAGAAGAGGAAGAAGAGGAAGAAGAGGAAGAAGAGGAAGAAGAGGAAGAAGAGGAAGAAGAGGAAGAAGAGGAAAAGAAGACTGTTATAAAAAGTATTTTTTTACTCACTACTATTTCACTTGCAAATGCAACTTTCACACTTGTATGATAGATGCGCTACTCATACCAACTTTTAGTGTCAGTGTCAGATGCGGACAATCCTATACAAACATAAATGCAAAATTACGACATATTAGATGAGATGTATAAAAAATGAAGCGGAAAACAATAAAACAAAATTAAGAAAATTAAGAAAAAAGTCGCAAATAAGGAACTAAGAATAATAGCAGACACAGTGCCGGTGAAGGATTCCATAGAACATCAAAGAATCAAATGGTTTAGTTATTGAGTCAGTGGCGCAGCAGCTAGAGAACGGCAGGGTATAAGGCCGACCAGGAAAGAGATGGGTGGATGGATTAAATGAGCTACAACAGAAGGAAAAAAAAGAAAAAAAAAACTACATATATATATATATATAGCGCCTCTCTACGACTCTTTGAGGCACAAACAGTAGAGGGAAAAGAAGAAGAAGAAAGAAGAAGAAGAAGAAGAAGAAGAAGAAGAAGAAGAAGAAGAAGAAGAAGAAGAAGAAGAAGAAGAAGAAGAAGAAGAAGAAGAAATAGAAGAAGAAGAAATAATAAGAAGAAAAAAAAGAAGTACTAGTAGTAGTAGCAGCAGCAGCAGTAGCAGTAGTAGTAGTAGTAGTAGTAGTAGTGGTGATGGTAGCAGTATTAGTAGTAATTGATGGTAGTAGCAGTAGTAGTAGTAGTTGTTGTAGTAGTAGTAGTGGTGGTGCTGATGCTGGTGGTGGTGGTGATGGTGGTGGTGGTAGTAGTAGTAGTAGTAGTAGTAGTAGTAGTAGTAGTTGGGTTGTAGTAGTTGTAGTAGTAGTAGTAGTTGTAGTGGTGGTAGTAGTAGTGGTGGTGGTAGTAGTAGTGGTGGTAGTAGTAGTAGTAGTAGTGGTAGTGGCAGTAGTAGTAGTAGTAGTAGTAGTAGTAGTAGTAGTAGTAGTAGTAGTAGTAGTAGTAGTGGTAGTAGTAGTAGTAGTAGTGGCAGTAGTAGTAGTAGTAGTAGTAGTAGTAGTAGTAGTAGTAGTAGTAGTAGTAGTAGTAGTAGTAGTAGTAATAGTAGTAGAAGAAGAAGACGGTGATAAAGCCACAGGGAGAGGTATAATACGACTTAGTCTCGTGCATCAAATAATCATGTCGATAGCGCAGATGCACGACCCCTGGTGTCTACATAAGTTCAGAAAGAACAGAAGCATGGTGCAATAACGATATCTAATGTGTACACTGTTGATATTATCACAAAAATAATATTACAAAAAGCTGCCATCCCTTGTACTATATATCGATAACCCTACCTCGTTTTGTGTAGCTGTAAAAGGGACAGAACTGCGACCAGTGCCAAAGAAGTGTTTAGGGAGTCAACCGTTTAGCTTGTAGTGCGAGACACTTATCATCGCCATTAACTTGTTTCAGTCTTACACAACGCACCGTGTGTAGTTAGGTATTTTCAATGTGCGCCAAACAACAAACGATGTGACTGATGTGTAGCCTAACCATGCTATAGAAGGCTTGCTTCTTCTTCTTCTGTCGTCTCACTGATACCTGGTTGTAGCCCAGTGTCGTGGTTTTCTGTTTCTCTTGCACTGCTCGGATGGCTTCGATGGTGGATTTGTTCATATTTTTTGTAGGTTTTAGCTTCACCATTTATCCGTCTCTTTCTGGGTCTTCCTTTCGTCTTCCTCACAGATTTACTGCTGTAAAAAAAAAAAAGTCTCATATGCAGTTTGGTCTGACTGCATTCTCACTATATAGCTTAATAATTTCATTCTTTTTTTTTTTCCCAAAATAATCCAGACATGGTCTTTTTCCAACCTGCTCTCTAATGCTGGTATTCGTAATCCTGTCTCTTCTTGCATTGTTAGTGACCTTTCGAAGACAGCACATTTCACATGTATTTATTTTCCGTTCTATTGCCCTATTCGATGTTCATGTTTGACACTGATAACATAAAGTAGGAATATTGATGCCATTAATCATTTGCTGTTTTGCCGGAGGGAGACATTTAGGTGTCTAATCAGTGGGGCTAACTGGTAGGTGACGCATTTGCCTTCTGTACTCTAGCTTCTGTCTCTCTGTCGAATCTGCCATCCTCCAGCAATATTCTTCCTAGATATTTGAAGCATATTTACGGAGGGCTAGCTTGTTACTCTAATCCTCATCTTGGAGATCGAGGCTGTATCTCTGATAGTTACGTTCTCAAACTTTGTTTAATTGCATTGTGATAATCGTTACCCTGCAGTGTTCAGCTAAGTTTTATGGTTCTTAAAGTTAAGCTCTTTGATGACTGGCGTGGGCGATCATACCTGTCCAGTAGTCTGTATCAGTGCGTCTATCCACATCCTTCAATGTCATGAGGGGAGAGGTTGTCAAGATTGTTTTCTCGATGTCTTCTTTTTCGTTATGTATTTTTGTATGTACGTAGGTATGTATGTATGTGTGTATGTATGTGTGTGCATGTTCGTGTGTATGTGGATGTATGTGTGTACTGGGTGCCTATGTGTTTGTGTGTAACTGAGTGATTGGGCTTGTGTGTGTATGTGGGTGTGCGTGTTCGCTCGTGAGCGTGCGCACATATTTTACCACCCATGCTTTTGTTTTTGATTTCATTTTCATAATATGCGTATCATTACATGAATATAACATGCTTTATTGATGAAATACAACTGCTGTGTGAAAGATGGAAGTTTGGAAGGGCCGAATGTAAGACAGGCCTGCGTGCCTAATTTGTAACCCTTTGAAAATAAAGTTCGTTCGTTCGTTCGTTCGTTCGTTCTTGTTTTAATATTTCTGTTGTATTTTATCTATTTTTTTTTTCTTGTGACCTGCATCAAATAGCGAAAGATAGAACGACTTTGAGTGAGTTGGTTATAGATCTGAACTCTATTTGTGGATAGAAAGCAAAAGAATATTATCTACTTCAATCCCCCACTGGACCCCCATCATAGCTTTCTGTTCTTATTATACCACCATACCCAGACATTTCTCCACGGGACTCGCCAAGCCCTGGGTCATGTCTGTCCGTGAGACAAAAGAAAGAATAGAACGGACACACCGCGGTAATTAAACAAACACGCTATAGCCATATTACTTCCGCTGTATGATCGATAACCGATTGTTTCAATTAAGTCATTCGTGGGTGGCTGACGTCATTCAGTGTATCCCTACACAAAACGTCAGGCAAAGACAGCAAAAGACCGGTATAATTGTGTGCCTCCACTTGCTGGTTCTGGCGACCGACTTTGAGAGATGACAAGAATAGACCTACTGTTTCAATTACAAGTGTCTTTTACATGACGTTGCAGAACCGTATTACTAGCATATTTACCTACAGTCAATGAAATTGTTAATAAAGATGTATGTATTAAAAGAAACTGACTCACAAAGAGAAGTGATTGCCCATATCAGAAAGAGACAACCTGAATTCTTTGAGCATGTGATGACAAGCAGAAAACTAGAGGACATTGTGACAGTAGGAAAGTTGGAGGGGAAGAGAGGCAGAGGAAGACCGAAAGAGAAGATGCTGGACAGTCTGACGTCATGGCATGAAAGATATGTGTCAAAGTTGACTGAAGGTACGCGATACAGAAGGCTGTGGATATACATGACTACCAGTGATTTATGTCCAGGACTTGAATGTTAAATAAAGAATCGACATCATTGCACACGGGGTACTTCTATAAGCGCTCCGTCCCCATCTTCTTCTGCTATCATCCATGATTGACTGCATTTCCAATGTCGGAATGTTTGCGTTAGCACTTGAGATGGCTACCGTATGCTTTTAATGCGTGTATATGCTAGATATGCTGAGACAGCAGTCTACCAATTTTTCCACAAGGGACTGTGATAAACATTCTGTGTTTTTCGTTGACACAGGAGCGGAGCATCTATGGGGTGACCCGTTTGCTATGAGGCTGAAACTAATATTACCAAATAGTTCCAGTTGTGATAGAACTAGTAACTGCCCGGTTGTATATGCGCCTCGCCCTTCCCTTAAGTATTGAGCATCGGCCAGATCCTCTGGTAACTCCTTGACGCGCCTCCAAATGGCCCCTACAACTTCTAGTTTTTCATACATAAGTTCACCACCAAGTGCTGCATATCTGGCCAGTCTATCTGCCCGCTCATTCGCCAACACCGGCATGACCTGGAGAAAATATCCAAAAATTGCTAACTAGTCAGGCCCTCTAGAGCTATGCTTGCCACTCTTCACAGAACACGCATGTCTCCAGCTTTTTCAACATACTCTGTGAGTCAGTTACAATTACGACATGTGTGTACAGCTGATTCTCAAGCCAGTGGACAGCCGCAATGACTGCCTCCGCCTCCATTCTTAAACTAGACGTGATATCATATACCAGGCTTTGTGGCACTAAGCGGCATCCAATCGCTTTCGCTATATACCACAATGCCCCTCAGCACAAAGCCTTCTGTATAGATAATCACATCACCTGTGTTGAAATTGTCATAGATCATTTGTTAAACGCCTGATTCTACAGCACCAGCTAGACACGTCTAAAACTTGCTTTGACACTTTTACCCATTCTTGCGCAGATTTATCAAGCCTGCACACATTCTGTCTTCAGACTGCGCAATCCAAGACCTTCATCTTTTCAGTCTGTGAGTCTCTGACCCTTCACTCTACAAAGGGCGTCATGCGAGAGGTGCGTTCGGTCTGCAGCTACTCTGAGAGAACTTTGAGCCGGTCTGCAATAGTAGGCAGTGCAAATATATATCGCATCCATACTACCTGGGTATCTCTTCTCATCCCAGAATTACCTGCATGGCTTCATTCTGTTAGCGTTCAAGTTTCATCAGCTGACTCTTTGATATGGTAAGCATCCCAAGAGCATATTCCATCATCGACAGGACGGGAAGAGCTTAAGGAAGTGTTGCTTTGCTTACTAAGCGCTCGGTTCTCGATACCACTGTCGAAAAGCATGCAAGGCGGGCCGTCTGCCAAATCTACTGCAGCTAGGATCGAACCTGGCCCTCGGCATTATGAAGCGCGTTTGTAATATCTAAGCCACTACACCGACTCTGCGTAACCAACATTTAGTCAGATCTGTAAAACGGATGCACACACAACACTCAAGTTCTGGATCGGGACTGCAGTCCAGATGTAGGCTAGAGCTTTCCGCCGGAGTTTACAGCTGGGGGTCGCGAAAAAGAAGGAAGACAAACTTGTAGTAAACAGAAAGTAATCAAGTGTTTTGTTGAAATAAGATGTCTGAGATACTTTATCTCGAGCCATTTGAGGCCGGGATGACCTGAAAAGAAAGAAAGGTCAATTTTGGGGGGAGAAAAAAGTCCTACTGTGTCAAGAACCGAACCTACGGCTTTCGTATCCACAGGCAAGCGTCTAGCCGCTACATAACGGGAGCTCCATATCTTACATTTTGTAATGTATATCTTTTTTTTTCTCTCTTTGTCGGTGTCTGTGGGTTGGGCGTTGCAAACTTTTTTTCGAAACACTGAGATGTCCTTTTCTTTTTTTAACTTATCTCGGGACTCTGAGATTTCATATTGAATTTCCCGGAAAGTCTAAATTTTAGGGATGTTATGATGTGATATGAACGCTAACTTATACTAAAACTAACCCTAACACCCCTACCCTTCCTCTCCTCCCCCCCCCCCACATAATATTGGTCTCTTCTTGGAGTTCCCTACGAGATCTCAGAGCTCCCGAGATGGAGTGAAAAAAACAGAAAAGAACCCACTGCGATGCCAGGTTCTATCCCAGCTGTGGGCGGTATGCCTACAGGCCGCCCTGCGGTGGTTTCAACAATGGTATAGTCAAATTATGCCGAAGTAGCTTTTGCAAGGCCTTGTAAAGGAGGCACGGTTACCTTGGACAGCCGAAAAGAGCAACCAATAGGTTTTGAAAGAGGCGGGAGCCCGAAGACAAATTATCACGGACATCAGAAGGAGACAGTCATCATTTTTCGGCCATGTTATGAGAAGAGAGAAAATGGAACATGTTGTGACCACTGGAAAGATCTGTGGAAGGAGGGATAGAGGAAGACAACGAGAGACGATTCTTGACAGTCTTGTTGCATGGCATGGAGGTGTGTCAGCACACGAACTGATACATGCTGCAGGAGATCGCAGATTATTGAGAGGCATGATCGCCCACGCCAGTCGCCAAGGCTCCTGTTGATGATTATGTAAAGGAGACGCTAGTTGTTATTACTATTGATAATTATTATTATAACAAGTACTATTATTATTATTATTTGATTATTTTTATTTTATTATTATTTTAGAATCAATATTCTTCCTTTTTTTGCGTCCGTATCTTAGGCGTTGCGAGTCTGATTCGTAATTCCAACTTACCTTGATCGAAACCCACTGCTGGCTGCGTGGATTGTTATCATTTATTGGGCGTCGCAGATCGATCGCGCCTAAAATGGGTACCAGGATGTATGTCGCGGGGAAGTAAGGCCGGCGTAATGCTGACCACATTACCCACCTAGTGCCGATTGGTCTGTAAAAATGTGAGTGCTCTTCCCATATGCCCGATGAACCTAATGGCGTGAAAATGGATCTTTACTTTACTTTGAATTTTTCTTTTGGTATCATCGGGTTTTATTTCCAGTCTCAGTTTTGAAACACAAGACAACGAGACAGGCTAGATAGTACTGTTCAGTGTAGAAGTTTATGTCTCTCAGACAGTGGCCATGTTTGCAGAGTTGTTTCCAGCATACATTGTCCAGTTAACTCAATTTTCTTGTCTCAGTCTGTAGACACTTTTCTCAATGTTTCGCTGGTATGCATATATTTTCTATATGTAAATTACTTCAAGTGTCTATGCTGATGTCTGGGTCACGGCTGCCGAATCTTTTTCTGGAATAGTACCACCTTGTTTTTGAAAAAGGTACCAAAATATACTAAAAGGTACCAAAATATACTAAAAGGTACAAAATGTTTGAGTTTTAATTAAAAAACCGTTAAAACGTCATAAGAAACGCACACAAACACACAGACACACACACACACACACACACACACACACACGTATATTTACATTAATGTTTAAAAGTCAGCTACAGGACATCTCAGAACTAACATTGCAGGATCCTGAAATAATTTGCGTAGATTTTTAACTTCCAATTTTTGCTCAGACAGCGCCGTTAGGATACTCTTTTCGATTTCCAACTGCCAAGGGATTTTGTACGTGCTCGGCAATGCACACGGGCGTCCGATCTCACTACCCAGAGACCAGAGGGAATTACTAGAAGTCCAAGTCCACGTGAAAAATCCTAGCCTCTACCGGGGATTAAACCCGGAACATCGAGCACTCGAAGCGGACACCATGCCTCAAGACCACGCAGCCACCAAATCCTTATCTAGATATAAAAGTAAAGGACTTTTTCCCACGCCTTCTGACGTTTTGAGTATATAGGGATAGACCTATATTTTATAGACCAAAGGGCACTTGGTGAGTGATGCGGTTAGCATCCTGCCGGCCGTCTTTACTTCCCAAGACTGTACATAGTACCCACTCAAGGCTGGGTTGACCTGGGAGCCAAGGTTATTTTTGAAAAAAAGTCCGGCATCCGTCAGGATCTAAACCCACGACTTTCCGATCCGCAGGTGAACGTCTAGCCCCTAGACCACAGCAGCTCTCTTATCTAGATTTGTGAGAAAAACATAAATCAGTGAAACAATGGGGCAGTAATTGATGAGCTGAGCCATCTAACTAACTCGCAGATCCAATCAACAGAGCTCAATGGAATCCATGAGTAAATAAACAGAGTACTTATCAGATGTTGAAGATAACCACACACGATTTTTGTAGACGTGTACTGAGACAGACTCAACGATAGTGCAGACTGACTCACCGATAGCGTAGACAGACCAAGAGATAGCCCAACTGATAGAAATAAACACAGTTTGAATAACTGAGAGAGTACTTCAACAGGATGCCAAGTAAAACTATATATAGACTAAAGATATGGCTGTATTTCAAGTCACTTTAACCCGGATTCAACACCATTGGTAGGAACAATCTCTGGAAGAACTAATTGTCTGACGTTGAAGTTAGTTATCAGCACAGCCATTTAAACCAACGCCCTTACCGTTAAAATAGATTGGCGCCCTTTTCGACCTGAAACAGATGTAGAAATTTATTTCGGAAACCGTATTATTTGAAGAAGAAGAATGTAAAACTGTTTCTGTCTTGAAGTCTTCGACGGGGCTGGCTCTTTATGTTTTGTGTAAGTGAGTACATTCAATATGTTCTGTTAACTCGCAGTTTGAACAAATCTCCTGTGGGTGTTTGACATGCACTAAGTATTCCCGACAACCTAACAATGCTTTGAGGATATTTCAGTGAGTCTTTTTGTTAGGGTTGTCATAATTTTAGTCGATATCTGATCATGGATGTTTGCACATACTTGATGTCTGTTTGTATGAAAGTAATGCCGGGACTTGTGTCCTTGTTGCTCTATTTCACCTGATCACATGTACGAACAGTGCATTGTTTGTACTGAACCGTGTACAAAAAATGTGTACACATGAGGTGTAACAGGCTATTGTACACATGAATAAAGTAGACCTGGATGATGGTAATGATGATGGTAAAGTTGGTAATCATGGTGACGATGTATTGTTATAGTTAATCTACGTTGATTTAACTTTGGTTCTTATTTTTCTCTGAAAGCCTATTATCTTTCTTCAGTTGATTTATCATTAGTCAGTAATCATATATCTGTGGGCGCTCATTATATAATTGTAGTTGATCTATCTTTTGTTAATTATTTTCTTTCTCATGACGCGCATTCTATATTTGTAATTGATCTATCTTTGGTTATTTATTATCGTTCTCTTGACTCTCATTATATCAATAGCTGATTTACCTTGGGTAAATTATTATCTATTTCTTGAAGTTTATTTTATAGGTTAGCTGCGTATCCTTTACAGGACGTTGCAGCACCAACCCCAACAGCCCCTGGCTATTGTGTGGTTTTTCTAGGCAAATTTACGTTCAGTAGTTTGCCATTGGTTACTGTACGGTCGGCTTTCTTGATACCACCGTCGAAACCAACACAAGACGCATGGCCCTACAGCTGGGACCGAATCTGGCATGCCGGCATTACAAAGCGTTCGCATCGACTTAGCCACAGAGCCGACAATGTATGCACAATGTATGCCCACGGGGCTGGAGAATTGGCTTAGTTTTTCAGCCTCGCCGTGAAGACAGCGACGTTCTGTACAGGACATGCAGATTGACTGATTGTTTATTTTTCATCTTCCTTTTTGTCACTGATTGTTGTTTTCATCTTCCTCTCTGTCTTCTTGTCGGCGTCTGTGGCTTAGGCGTTGCGAACGGGCTTCATAATACAGGGGTGACGGGTTCGATCCCAGCTGCTTGCCTTGCGTTTGCTTCGACAGTGGTGTTGAGAAGCCGACCGTCCAGGAGGCAGTGGCAAACTACTGGACGTAAACGTGCCTAGAAAAACCACAACAGTAAAAAAATGCTGGGGATGGTTCTGCAACGTCATGTAAACCATACGAAACTTAACTTTGTCTTGTTGTCTTTCTCTGCTTGCTTATTGTTTGTCTCTTGTTACTTACCGAATTCTCAATTCGATAATTAATTATTACTAACGAGACCGAAAAAGGCTAACTGTATATATACTCGGGAGTCAGAAGTAAAGATTTTTGGTTAGATTTTGTGTATCTCTGGATGAAGAAGAAGAAGAAGAGGAAGAAGAGGAAGAGGAAGAAGAAAAAGAAGAAGAAGAAGAAAAAGAAGAAGAAGAAGAAGAAGAAGAAGAAGAAGAAGAAGAAGAAGAAGAAGAAGAAGAACAAGAAGAACAAGAAGAAGAAGAACAAGAAGAAGATAACAAGAAGAACAAGGAGAACAAGAAGAACAAGGAGAACAAGAAGAACAAGGAGAACAAGAAGAACAAGGAGAACAAGAAGAACAATGAGCACGAGAAGAAGAAAAAGAAGAAGAAGAAGAAGAAGAAGAAGAAGAAGAAGAAGAAGAAGAAGAAGAAGAAGAAGAAGAAGAAGAAGAAGAAGAAGAAGAAGAAGAAGAAAAAGAAGAATGAAAGAAAAAGAAGAATGAAAGAAAAAGAAGAATGAAAGAAAAAGAAGAATGAAAGAAAAAGAAGAATGAGAGAAGGAGAAGAAGAAAGAGAAGGAGAAGAAGAAGAAGAGGAAAAAGAAGAAGAAGAAGAAAAAGAAGAAGAAGAAAAAAAAGAAGAAGAAGAAGAAGAAGGAGAATGAGGAGGAGAAGGAGAATTGACAACAACGCATAATTAAACATCAATAAGATTTCTTTCCACTGAAAAACACAAATCTCAATGTCTCTTTTGAACATATGTTTAGAATACTTCCTAATGTGTTGATGTAAATAAACATTGTAGAAATAAGCTCGACGAGAGAAATTGAAAGATACAAGGCAATGAATTATGCAATATATTGTTTGTTTACGCAATATAAAATAATTAATCCTGTCTGGGAATCCAGTATTTTAATCACATCAAAGGATGAAGACGTCTCGGTTATTGCTAGGCTACGCATCAGATATTCAATTAATGTTAATTAACTATTATGGTGATGTCAAATAGGGAGTCCATATTGTCGCTAAACCAGGTCATAATTGTTTTGGTTCGAATACATTGTGTAAGTAAACTGCTCTTTCATTTGCCATACTATATTTTGTGTATACAACTGGGAAAAGGACAGTGATAAGGAGGTGGAGAAGCGGAGGGAGATGAAGAAGGAGGAGCTGAAGGAGAACGAAAAGCAGGAAACGGGAGAGAAGATAGAACAAGAACAAGAGGAACAAAAATAATGAACAAGGAACAAGAAAAAGTGTAACAAAACTAGGAGGAAACTAGAACAAGATGAGACCTGGTCAAGGGGAACAATAACGAAAAGACCAAGATCAAGAACAATAGAAATAAGACCAACAAGAACATGATCAAGAGGAATAGGAATAGGAACAAGAACGAGAGGTACCATAACAAGAGCAAGAGGAACGAGAGATGAAAACGAAAGGAACAAAAATAAGAGCAGCAAATAACAAGGGGACAAGAACAAGAGGAACAACAAGAGAGTAACAAAACACAAGATGAACAAGAACAGATAAATAAGAACAAGAAGGAATAAGAACAAGAGGAACAACAGAAGAGTAACAAACCACCGAAGACAAAAACATATACATAAGAACAAGCGGGAAAATGGACAAGATATTAGGACCCCATTTCAATTCTCTTATTTCCAGTGTTACATGAACTACAAAGTGACAACAAAAACATAAAAACAAAATGTCTAGATCTTGTTTAAACCGCTGGACTTATCATTTACACAATAGAGCAGAAATGGCCTACTATTCATCAATCAGAAAGTCCTTTACAGAACGTCACCCTCTTAACGGCACGCCTGAAAGTATCCCTTTACCTAGCCAGCTCTCCAGCCCCATGTGCTTTCATGCCAATACATTTTCAATGTCTTACATCCATCTTCGCGGTGGTCGACCCCTTCGTCGCCTTCCATAAACTGCACCTGTTATCACCGTCTTTTCCAATCCACCATGACACTTGATGTGGCCAAAATACTGCAACTTTTGGGACAGGATGCTGTTTATGAGCCAGATCTCCCCTATATTCAACTCGTTCAGAATGTGGATGTTTTTCCTCTTCCTAATCCATGGAATTCTAAAAATTGTTCTATAAAATTTCAATTCAAAACGTCCAATTTTTTTCCCCTTAGTGACGACATATTATTGGGGAAAAAAACCCACACACACTAGCGAAACATATAATGAGATGCAGTTTACAACAGAATCATAAAACTTCACAGGATATTGTGTAATGACAGCTGATTTAAGCCAGCCCTTTGGGCCAGTGCAGGCTTACGTAGATAAAGGACGGCTAGCAGTGACGATTATTCCAAAGGACGCTATGGGAAGGATGAATTTCTTGGTAACGACCAAATATTATAGTCTATGCTAATATAGCAGTTATTTTCAGCCCTACTTGGCAGTTAGATGCATAGCCAGAAACCACAGATTACTGACGGTTCAGTTAATTTGTAGACACAAAACTGTTTACATCTATTGCCCATCTTTTCACACAAAAATGACGCCTTTTAGGAATCAGTTTTCTTTGAGGGACCAAACACAACGATGAAATGATATAGTAGGTCTTCTTCTTCTTCTTCTTCTTCTTCTTCTTCTTCTTCTTCTTCTTCTTCTTCTTCTTCTTCTTCTTCTTCTTCTTCTTCTTCTTCTTCCTCTTCTTCTTCTTCTTCTTCTTCTTCTTCTTCTTCTTTTTCTTCTTCTTCTTCTTCTTCTTCTTCTTCTTCTTCTTCTTTTCTTCTTCTTCCTCTTCTTCTTCTTCTTCTTCTTCTTCTTCTTCTTCTTCTTCTTCTTCTTCTTCTTCTTCTTCTTCTTCTTCTTCTTCTTCTTCTTCTTCTTCTTCTTCTTCTTCTTCTTCTTCTTCTTCTTCTTCTTCTTCTTCTTCTTCTTCTTCTTCTTTCTTCTTCTTCTTCTTCTTCTTCTTCTTCTTCTTCTTCTTCTTCTTCTTCTTCTTCTTCTTCTTCTTCTTCTTCTTCTTCTTCTTCTTCTTCTTCTTCTTCTTCTTCTTCTCCTTCTTCTTCTTCTCTTACACCTTGTACTTCAAGAAAGTGTCAGCGGGAGGTGTAACGTTCGTTGACGAGCTCTGTCAAAAGCACTTTTGAAATTGACGTTCATTTCTATAAGGCTGTTTTTCTCCCATCACTCCATATTTTCCCAGGTCTTCTCCTCGCTCTGTACCCATTGTAACGTTTCAATGTGGCTCGCTGTGGTAGATAAAACCAGGGTATTCTTGTTAAGTGTTTAAACCGATTTATCTGTTGTTCTTTAATGACCTGTTAGAATGGTTTTATTCCTAGCATTCGTCTGATTTCGTCATTTCCTGTTCTGTCTTTCCTTAAAACTCCTGTTACTCTTTTAAAGCATTTCATCTCTGTTGTCAAAATTGTACGTTCATTAGAGGATGTAAGTGTCGACGATTGGCACTGAGAGCATAGACAATAGTGTATTGCATGTCCTTGACTTTGACATTTGCTGCTTACGAATATGCACATAGGAGCATCACTAAAAGTCTAAAATACGCGTACATGTACAGGTACTTCTTTGCATTCTGCTCAAAAAAGAAAAAAAAATTGCATGTTACTATCTCTAGTTCCCACTTCTTTACGCAGAGGGATCTTTCTGCGCCCTGCTGCTATTATTTCTGTCGTTACCACTTGTGTAGGCGAAATGATCTTTCTGCGCTCTACTGCCATTATTTCTGTCGTTACCACTTGTGTAGGCGAAATGATCTTTTTGCGCTGTGATGCCTCTACTTTTTGTCGTTACCACTTGTGTAGGCAGAATAATCTTTCTGCGCTCTGCTGCCATTATTTCTGTCGTTACCACTTGTGAATGATCTTTCTGCGCTGTGATGCCACTACTTTTTGTCGTTACCACTTGTGCAGGCGGAATAATCTTTCTGCGCCATGCAGCCACTACTTTTTGTCGTTACCACCTGTTTAGGCGGAATGATCTTTCTGAGCTATGCTGCCACTACTTTCTGTCGTTGCCACTTGTGTAGGCGAAATAATCTTTCTGCGCTATGCAGCCACTACTTTCTGCCGTTACCACCTGTTGAGGGGGAATGATCTTTCTGAGCTATGCTGCCACTACTTTCTGTCGTTACCACTTGTGTAGGCTGAATGATCTTTCTGAGCTATGCTGCCATTATTTCTGTAGTTACCACTTGTGTAGGCGAAATGATCTTTCTGAGCTATGCTGCCACTACTTTCTGCCGTTACCACTTGTGTAGGCGGAATGATCTTTCTGCACTCTGATGCTAATACTTTCTGTATTTGTCACATTTGTGGTATAGGCGGGGTAGGGAGCGGGGGTGAAGAAGAAGAAGAACAAGAAGATTAAGATTAGGAAGAAGGGGAAAAAAAGGGCAGAAGAACAAACAAGAAAACATGAAAAAAAAAAACAATGCAACTTATTTACTGGCACTGCTCTAACGTCTAGGACTGATAACACAAATGCCGCTCAGCTTCCCTGTACATGCTGTCAGTTTATTCTGTTGCATTTATTCAACATGCTCCAACGATTATTCACACTTCCATCGCTTGCGACATATTCAAACACTGGTCATTCACACGACATAAGAACTACATCTTCTATTAACACAACCGTCTTCTACGACTTCTGGTAACCAACTGACCACGAGTCTAGCTCGGGCCTGCCCACATGTACTCAACTGGCCCCAAGACTCTCGTGTGGTTGTTTGTAGCACGGATTTTTCGCTTGCCACAATGTACGTATGGAAACCATGCAAAGCACCTCATCACAAAGAACAAGAAGAACAAGAAGATTAGGATTAAGAAGAAGATAAAACGAAAAATGAAGAAAAAGTAAACAGGAAAAAAAAACAATGATGATAATGATGACAAAAATAAAGATGATGATTTTACCCACACACCAAAATGTTTATAATAATAAAAAACAGAATATTGTCTAGTGTATTTCCCTTTCTATATCGCTTTCATCCCCATCTGTGCAGGAATATCAGTATATTTGTAAATTAAAATTATGTCCCATCTCCACACGGAAGGTTGGCTTCAGTGCACTCACTGCTGTCTATGGAAAAAGTGACCCAATGTCTAGAAAAAGCCACTTTGTTTAATTAAGCTTTTTCCCCCTCCTTTATGCAACTCCGCGATTTCGTGTGAAGTTCCCGACAAAGTCCATTAGGATAGGGGTGTTAGAGTGTGAAATAAACACCGACTACGTGAAGACTGTATCCACTTATGTTTTCGGGTTATCACCTGGATACGCCCCACTCGTTTCACTTGTGATTCTAAAATAGAAACTTAAGAAACATTTTCCACGCTTTTTTGACGTTACGGCGCCAATAGTGCTGCTAGATCCCTATATTGTGGACCATCGGTGGGCGATGTCGTCAGTATCACGCCGACCGCCTTTACTTCCCATTAGTTTACCTGCTGTGACTCTCTCCACTGTCTAAAATCTAGGTTTTTCTTGAAGTGGCCAAAGACAGAGTGGATGGGGCTTCTTTTTAAAAGCATGACGGAGAAGGATACTGAGGTGAGCTTGGCCACGACCGGCGCCAGCTAAAGGGCCGTACTGCCGACGTCACTGTTTTGGGCTAATGATGAGTTAAAACAGCGGTTCTCAAACAAGAAATAATCTATTTTTAATTGTGGCGAGGGAAAACAACTTAAATTTTAACTTGTAGGTACCTACATGACTTCTTTATTAACGTATCACAATTTAGCTGACTTTTCTTGATTATTGCCGCGGCACACCTGGCATACGCTCACGGCTCCCTAGGGTGCCTCGGCACCCAGTTTGAGATCCACGGTGTTAACGCATCGTTAGCCCTACCCGGTGACGTCAGCAGCACGGCCCGTCAGCTGGAACCGGTCGTGGTTTGGCATACAGCATTACCACATCCAGCATGAGAATGAAGGTTGTGGTGGTGACTGTTACGTTCCGATGGGTGAAGAAAATCCCAGGATGTTATCACATCAGGTCGCACAAAATACTTAAAAAGTTAGTTGCGTATCCTTTACAGGACGTTGCAGAACCAACCCTAACAGCCTCTGGCTGTTGTGTAGTTTCTCTAGGCAATATACGTCCAGTAGTTTGCCATTGCTTCCTGGACGGTCGGCATTCTTGATACCACTGTCGAAACCAACGCAAGGCGCAGTGCCCGCAGCTGGGATCGAACCTGGCATCCCGGCATTACGAAGCGGAGCGTTCGCATCGACTTAGCCACAGAGCCGACACAAAATACTTAGGGACGTGTAATAGGGTTTTCTTCATTTTTAAATGGGACACAACAATCCAGAAATCGTAGGCGTATATTTTGTCGAGGTCATGTAGGCATGTTGGACGATGAGACCACAAACAGGCTGGCTGGACTGGACCCACTAGGGGGGTATGCTGGAACTCCACAAGGCAGAAGTGGTCTCTCACCTGTAGAACGAGGTAACAATTAAAATGGAACGTAACTGAAAACCGGTACCCGGAGATAACGATGCAGCGGCGAGTGTTTGCGGGTTCTGGGCGCCTCTCGAGAGACTAGATGAAATGCAAGACGAGCAGTAAACCAGATGACTACAGCAACGATCTGTTTGGAAACTAAATGTTGACTGCTTAGAATTGAGACATCGCTAATTAAGGCTTGTCCTAAATGCAATGATGTAATGAAGAACCTTTATCCAAAAGACCGCTTTATTTTCCAGTCTTCAGCCATGTGCATTTTTTTTTTCCTTTTCAAGTCCTCAATTGTCAATACATTATTATTTTTTTTTTCAAGATTTCCTTGCATGAAACCCTTTAGATATTATTGTAATGGATTTAGTTCTGGAGAACGAGCAGGCCAAATTCCACCTAGCATTGTGCCATTAGTTCAACAACAACAACCTTAATAAAAGCAGCAAAAAATAATTTCTTTTTTTTTTATTTTAATATCATTATTCGGTTTTGAGTGCAAAGAATTACTCCAGTAGACGACAACCATTCACTTCATATTGCTTCACGATTGACGGTGGAGCATATTGTGTTAAAACATGATGTACATCATCTTGTGTAACAGGTCCTTCGCAGAACGTCGCTGTCATCACAGTCTGACTGAAAGAAACTCGGTCTCTCGTCAGCTCACCCTATTCGTGCACTTTCATATTCAAGGAGTCACTTATATCCTGTGGCCATCTTTTCGTTGATCGGCCCCTACCCCTCTTTCCTGGTACCATGCTTTTGTTATCATTTACTTTTCTAATCCGCTATGGTGCTTGAGATGACTAAAATATTTCAGCTTTTAAAGTCTTGTACTTCATTTTGATTAATTTTTTTTTTTTTAAATACAAATTGTAATGCGACTTTACAAACACCCTCTATGTGTAACCACGATTAATCTTATAAAATTAACCCCAGCAGCTAACATAATGAACTACACTGGGCCAAAATGAATGCCTATTATCACCGCACTTCCACGAAATACAAAGAGGCTGGTAGATCGATAGCTTACGAAATAATGCTGAACGGAGCTTATTGTGGAGATCATTCTCTACTGGTTACGTGGGGAATGAATCAATTACGTAGATTGCTTTTCTTATCTGAATCTTTCTAGGGAGCCAGTTGTACATGATTCATCAAACAAAATGCACCAGGAGACAAAATGATTGTCCTATTTCCGGAAAACTGAACCTAGTCTATAACATGCACCTGAAAAAGAGCAAAACCAGCTGTATTAACAGTACAATGTGTAACAGTCCTATTGGAGAGTCAGGGGAGGCAATATCATATGAAGCTTGGATGTTTATTGTTATGTACCAGTCGGTACTAGATGGGTGATATGATCCTCACGCGGACTGCCTTTTCTTCCCAGGACATTGAAGTGCTCGAAAACAACTTATCACAAACATTTTATGGAGCCACTCATCACTTTATGGTGCTGCTATGAGAAGAGGTCAACTGAAACATGTTGTGACCAGTGGAAAGATCTGTCGAAAGAGAGAGAGAGAGAGAGAGAACCAACGAACGAACTAACAAACGAACGAACGAACAAACTTTATTTTAAAAGGGTTACAAATTGGGTACGCAGGCCCGTCTGACATTCTGATCTTCTAAGCACTCATTTTTCAGAGTACCACTGCCTGTTATCAATAATTAATTGTATAGATATAATATAGAAATATAAATGATAGAATAATGCATACACACATCACTTGCGTACACACTCACACACACCTATACATACTCCTACGTTTTCATACATGCACAATCATATACAGACAGACATAATACATACACACATGCATCTACATACATACACAAACATAAAACACATACACATACACAGACATAAATGCACAAACAGAAAACACACACACATTATAGAGAGAGATGGGAAGAAAGAGCAAGAAGAATTCTAACAGTCGTTTGTCATGGCCAGTCGGTAACGCAATAAATGATGATGAAGATGATGATGATGATGATGATGATGATGATGATGATGATGATGATGATGATGATGATGATGGTGGTGATGATGATGATGATGATAAAGATGATGAAGATGATGAAGATGATGAAGATGATGATCTACGCACAAAGGGCTTGAGCATTGACTAGAGAAAGAGAGACGTTCAGGCGCACCGTGAAGAGAGCGACGTTCTGTAAATGACAAGCCCAAAGATTGAATCACATACATTTATGCAACAAATGGTGCCAATTTAGTGGTCAGTTACGACTTATGTCTAAAGTCTATAGCTAGCCGTTCGAACTGCCTGACAGCACTCATACGACATCAGATGGTGTTTGTTAAAGTAAGAACTCTACACCACTTTCAGACGTGTTGAATATAATGTTCGAGCCCTACATCATCATCATTATCATAACCACTTATGTCGTTGAGCGACGTGGGGAGGAATAATTTGCGATCCAGTGCACGTTGGCTGCTACTAGCTATTGTCATGCCGTAAAGGCGTAGAGTGTCTTTAATCTTGTCGATACATGTTTTCCGCGGCCGTCCTCTTGCTCTTGTAGTTGATCTTCTGAGATGTACTGCTTGTGATGGTATTTGATTTTGCTGCATTCTAAAGAGACGACCAAACTACTTGATCTGCTGTTTCTCGATGAATCTATTACAAGGTATCATTCCCACAGTGTGCCTGATAGTTTCATTCTTCACTCGATCTTGGATGATTAGGTTGGCTGTTTTTCTCAGGCATCTCATCTCGCAGGTTGTATTTTGCGTATATGGGCTTTAGATAGTGTCCATGTTTGGCACTGGTAACCGAATGTTGGAATGAATATGCTGGTAATAATCTGTCTTTATGCACTCATAGTCAGTCGAGCCCTGCAACACATCAAATGGTTCATCTTCGTAACAAGATTGGAATCCGACAGGGCATCACAGAGAGAAATGTTATACAGATACACATGTAGCAGTTCCAGAGGTCGACCACGCAGAAATATCATAAACACTGAATAGTTCTTTATATTGACACTGTTGTATGCGCCAGGCAAAATGGCTTAGCAGTACATGCCACCAAAAGCCCTGAAAAGAACTCCTGCAGCGTTGATGCGATCAAAGGAGACTGACCCACATACTCTCCTGGAGTCGTCTACCTGCGAGCCAATGGGCGGCCCGCTTGCTGATGATTAGTTTCAGCGGCGGCGCGCTATCGTCGTCTGAGACGAGGGGGGGGGGAGGGGTGGATTGGGAGGGAGGATGGAGGGAAAAGGTGAGGGGATGACGGGGGAAAAAAGGCGGTGGGGTGGGGGATGAAACAGATTCCATCACTGGTGTGATAACTGTAGCTTTCTAATTTTATGTTGTCTAGCGTGTCCTCTACTTCTGTCATCTATATCTATGGGTCTCAATAACATTACAGTTTGTACATCATCATCGTCGTCATCATTATCGTCGTGTGGTGAGTTTATGTCACACATAGGAATCGCTATATATTTATCCATTCTCTTCTATAGTGTTATTGTTTGTCTTGTTTAGTCAGAGACATGTCTACCGACTTTGACAAACGACATGTTCTTTCTATGTTCCCTTCTGTAAGGTTATCGTTTGTCTTGTTCTGTCAGAGACATGCCTACCGACTTTGACAAACGACATGTTCTTTTGATGTTCTCTTCTATAGTGTTGTCATTTGTCTTATTTTGTCAGAGACATATCCACCGACTTTGACAAAAGACATATTCTTTCCCTCACCAGGTCATCAAAATGCTGGTAATTGTGGTGATTATGTTCGGTGTCTGCTGGCTGCCGCTGCACACGTTTTTCCTTGTGCTGGACTTCAACCCGGGACTCACGGCCAACGCCTCCAAAGCCAACCAACAACTGTTTACCATGATCTACTGCGCCGCCTTCTGGTTGGCCATGTTCAATTCCTGCGCCAACCCGATTATCTACGGCTTCACGAATGATAGTTTTAGGGTAAGTGCTGGCATGTGTTCGCTGTCTGTATCTTGTCGTCTTGAGGGTCTTTCAGAACCTGAGGCTGTTGCTTCGGATGTTGCTCACGAGTCACAGGGAGAGAGAGAGAGGGAGAGAGAGTTCCATTAAACTGTGGGATGATGGTGAATGAGGCTTGTGAGCTTTGTTAGTTTTTCTCTCCCCTCTCTCTCTCTGACTCTCTTTCTTTCTTTCTTTCTCACTTTCTCACTTATTTTAAATAGTGAAGTAATTTTTTTTTAAACACACATTAAAAATAGCTAAGTTGAGTTCAGTTGAGTTGAGTTGATTCAAGAACCGTCATCACAGCACTTAGGGCATTATCATAAGCGCTCCGTCCCCATGTTCAGCAGCCAGTGCAGAGTTCCGATACTAATGGTGTCACTAGCATTCTGATAAATCGTCTTGCCTTTACTCTTAGTCTCGAGCATCTGCCATAAGCCGCTGATCACAGCACTTAGGGCATTCCCATAATCGCTCCGTCCTCATGTTCAACAGCCAGTGCAAAGTTCCGATACTAATGGTGTCAGTAGCATTCTGATAAAGCGTCTTGCCTTTCCTCTTAGTCTCGAGCATCTGCCATAAGCCGCTGCATCAGTCTCACCAGAATGCAGTGATCCATCTGCTCCTTTGAACTGTACACACTCTCCCACAGTGCATCAACAACGTCTGTTACACGCATCAGCATTCCACCAAGTTGAGCAGAGCCAGCTAGTCTGTCCGTCTGTTCATTTCCCAACAAACCGGCTTGTCCCAGTGAAAAAAATCCAGACATTACTCCTCACCCGTGTCCCCCGCACTGACGCATGCCACTCTGCACGAAGCATGCCTGTCCTGATCATTTTCAGCATGCTTTCTGAGTCAGTTAAAATCACGATGTGTGTGATTGTCGTGTAGCTAAATAAGTGACTAACTGAAGCCGCCCATTTAAGGCTGGGTGGACTTTGTAGCTAAAGTAATCGTTGAAAATAGTTCAGATCCGTTAGGACGTGAGTAGGCAAGCGACGAACCGCTAAACACCCCACTTTTACTTTTTCTTCTCCTTAAGAATTTCAAATTATTGAGGTTTACTGCTGCGATCACACGCCTCTACTCATCTCTCTAGTTGGCCTTCTCTTTCCAGTTGGTAACACCACATCTCTCTAGTTGGCCTTTTCTTTCCAGTTGGCAACACCACATCTCTCTAGTTGGCCTTCTCTTTCCAGTTGGCAACACCACATCTCTCTAGTTGGCCTTCTCTTTCCAGTTGGTAACACCACATCTCTCTAGTTGGCCTTCTCTTTCCAGTTGGTAACACCACATCTCTCTAGTTGGCCTTCTCTTTCCAGTTGGTAACACCACATCTCTCTAGTTGGCCTTCTCTTTCCAGTTGGCAACACCACATCTCTCTAGTTGGCCTTCTCTTTCCAGTTGGCAACACCACATCTCTCTAGTTGGCCTTCTCTTTCCAGTTGGTAACACCACATCTCTCTAGTTGGCCTTCTCTTTCCAGTTGGTAACACCACATCTCTCTAGTTGGCCTTCTCTTTCCAGTTGGTAACACCACATCTCTCTAGTTGGCCTTCTCTTTCCAGTTGGTAACACCACATCTCTCTAGTTGGCCTTCTCTTTCCAGTTGGTAACAACAAGTGTTTAAACACACCACTGGGAAGACATGTTATTGACACCTCCAATGTAAACTCCGTGTGTGTGCGTTCGCGCGTGCGCGTCTATGTGTGTTTTGACTTTATGTATTTTTGTTTTCATAGTCTGTTTTCAAACTGCAATCTTTAACTGACATCTTAAAACAGCAAACGATCGATAGATAACTGCCACAACATAAGAAAGAAGATGGGTAGGGCATTATTTTGACGAGGCAACCAAGAGGTGCTCTGTACAGATTGGGTAATAAAGGGAGCTGATAGAGCCATGGGAGTGGCGGCAAAATGGATAATGTGAAAAGCAACTGGCAAATATGACAATTTTGTCGGAAACCTTTGACTTTCTTAGCTACAGGACTTAAAATAGCCAGTCTGGAAGACTAAAACCCGACAATCATTGGGACATTTGGCAGTCTCTCGCTTTGTCTGTTCGTCTTTTCCATCTGTTTCTCGCCCCCTCTCCAACCTCTGTCTGTCTGTCTGTCTGTCTGTCTGTCTGTCTGTCTGTCTGTCTGTCTGTCTGTCTGTCTGTCTGTCTGTCTGTCTGTCTGTCTGTCTGTCTGTCTGTCTGTCTGTCTGTCTGTCTGTCTGTCTGTCTGTCTGTCTGTCTGTCTGTCTGTCTGTCTGTCTGTCCGCCTCTCTCTCTCTCTCTCTGTAAGTATGCCTCGATATGCTTCTGCTTCCCCCTTTCTGTCTCTATCGAGCTTCACACACATACTCGCAAACACAGGCATACAGACATTCATAAACACATACGCATAAGTACATATGCAAGCACAGCCCTACATGTACATGTATACACTCATACATACTCAGATCACGCCCATGGCTAATCAAAAATACACATACCCATATTTACGTGTAGAGATCCACACATACAAATAAGCAGCCTTCATTTGAAACTTGCACTAACATGAAACGAACTTCAACACATGTGAAAGAAATAAACAAAGTATTCATTTTCAATGAATTATGCACCATAGGTTGGGTCATAAAAAGTCTCCGGACGTATTCAGGCAAGCTTTCCTTTTCTTGGGTGAGGTGAATACCCTCCGCAAAAAAAAAAAGGATTGTGGCTGCTCGATGAACCAAGTGATGACAGCGCTGAGTACGTCTGCATCTGCGTGAAATCGTAGCCCTCTGAATGCTGTTTTTAGACGTCTGAACAAATCAAACTCACACTGCGATAAATCGTGACTCTAGGCTGGGTGTTGCAGAATCTCCCAATTCTGTCGTGCTTATGCTTCCTGGACAGTCTTTTCAGCCTACGGACCAGCTTTTTTTTTTTTGCAACAAATCACAGCCCAAGAAAGCATGCTGGGAAGTTTAGTCTTGATAGCTATATGCCAATGTTTCCTAGCCCTTTTTGTTTGTATAGGTATGTTTGTGTGTTTGTGTGTGTGTGTGTTTGTGTGTTTGTGTGTGTGTGTGTGTGTGTGTGTCATGCCTTGCCTAAGTCTTTCTAAAATTCGTATGCCTCCTAAATAACATCGGCAAACAGTAAACTTAAACTTATACTCCGGATGAGTTCATTTCAGAATTTCCCCCCCCCCTCCTCTCCCCCCATAATAATCAAATTACCCTCTGTGTGTCGTAAGCCCCACCCTCGGAAACACTGTTTTATGCAGCTGGTCTAGTGTTCACAAGCAGTCGACAGTGTTGATGTCGACATCAGGTTAGGTTATTTTTACCTTGGTCTCCCCATTGGCACACCGCCAGTTGTAGGTCAACTCTCTTAGGGGTTTGTGTGTTAGACCCAGTATCTAATTGTTTTACAAGTGTTGACAGCTCTGGTAGGGTGAAATATGCAACATTCGGTATGAGCGCGAGTGCGGATTATCTCCGTGACCTTGTGTGAAAGTCGGATCATTCAAGGCCAACCTATCAGAAGTGAGGTGGTCAGTAGGTTATCAAATCAAAAGTGAGCTAGTGTGTAGCGGTGTGCAAATGGGGAGACCAGCGTAAAATTTACCCCAGCTTCTTTAAAGTTTGCAAACAATAACCCTTCATGGTTAGAAAAAGAACATGCTTACCAGCGGGCACCATTAACTTGATAACATCCCCCCCCCCCCCGCCACCCACTTCTGGGGTTCGAGAAGGCTTCTATTGCACGCTCACTATCTCTCTCTCTCTCTCTCTCTCTCTCTCTCTCTCTTTCTCTTTCTCTCTCTCTCTCTCTCTCACACTCTTTTTGTTGTTGTTGTTGTTGTTGTTGTTGTTGCTCTGCTCAAAGTATTAACGTCGTGATTTTTCAGCTACCATTACGCAGAAGATAAATAAATCACTCCAACACCTTTTCCCCTCTTTTTTGCTAACCCATTAGTTGTTGAAACACTCTCTCATGTGCCTTCTTTTGGTACCCACTGTAAAGACAGCTTCTGATAAAAAAAATTCCTACCAACAACCTTCAGAACTGTCCCAAGTGACGTATCGAATTCTTCGGCTAGCGAACCTTTGGTAACAGTTCACCAGCAACGAGCGTCAATAGATTCTTTGGTCAGCACCACGATAATCCCCCCCCTCCTTTTCCAGCCGAACTAGGTCGCGTTCCATTGATATATTTTTAAGACTTGTCCGCTGTTCGGGGGATCTGTCTTGTCTTTCATTTACGTCCCCCCTCCCCCCCCCCCCCCCCCCGCCCCCCCCCCAAAAAAAAAACACATCATGAGCCATGATGTTTGATCCGTTGTTCAAACCTGAAACCTCAATTGTAATATATAAACAGTGTTTTCTATCTTGTTCTATTTTTCCATCAATGACGTGTACGTAATTACATCTTTCCCTTCATCCTCAGCACGACTTGGCATCCCTCTGTTACCTGGGATTCCCCTTCTGTGTTTGCCTCAGACACGTCGCCAACAGACGGCTCAGTGTGTCCACGTTTGACTCCGTCAACTGCAAGAGATTCACCAACAGGAAAAGCCTGGGTGCCTCTGCTTCTCGTCAAGGTGGATACAGAAACGGCTGCAGGGTTTATCTAGAACTCAAGAAAGATTCCTTCCGTGAGCGAAAGAATATAAACATCAATGAGTTTTATAATCAGAATTCGGAAGCTGAGGACAGTCCGAACGACACTTTGGACGGAAAGATAATTTTTCAGAATCAGAGCAATGGCCATGAGCAAAAAAACAGACGTCATCAAAACAGTCAACATAATCATGATCATCACCATCCGCCTTGTTATATAACAGAAAGTGAGGACAGTACAATTGCCTTAACCTCGCCTACAATCAACGGTTGCGAGAAGACTTCATCTCTGCCGTCTCCCTGTAGAAAGACATCGTCGCCGACCTCAGCTGGACCATTCGGGATTTTCCGAAGAAGATCAGAAGATCGGAACTGCTCAGGGAAGCAAACCAACTATCATCAGGTTGCCGGCAATGAGGAATTATTATGAAGAGAACAATGATAATTATTATATTATACTGTTAAATAATATAAGTAACTGTTATGTGTCATATTGTTGTTTTTATATTATTACAGAATGGATAAAACATGTAACAAATCGACCATAGTTCCGTTAGAAAAAATAATGTTTCTAAGTCACTAAACGACATTAGATGCAACACACATTGAAAATACCTGAGAACAAAATAACTAGAATATCTTTGCCTTAGAACCCACAGGGGCATGGGAATAAAGGCATGCTAAAACAAATGGAGAATGGAGGTAGAGAGCGAAGTTGAGAAACAAAAAATATGGAAAGGTCATGGGGGAAGCTGTTGCGGAGAAAAAAAAAGTGAGTTGGTTGTGAGCCTATGCTCCACTGGGGGAGAGCAGGCACACACAAAAAGAAGACATAAAGCTGGTGGAAATATTTAAGTAGAATAAAGAGTGCTTTTCGCGCTGTTGTTCAGCTCTGTGGTAATCTAGTGGTAAGTGAAATCGTTTCACAATGTAATCCTTAACGTTTACCAGGGTTAGATTCCAGCGTGGAATACTGGGAACAAAAAATTAAGTTTTGTGACTTTTAGACACTGGTACGAGAGTCGTACTTTGGAAGAGATTATGGCCTCACCACCAGATATTGCCATAGCTGAGGGCGACACCACGTGATATTGCCATAGCTTAGGGTGACACCACGTGATATTGCCATAGCTGAGGGCGACACCACGTGATATTGCCATGGCTTAGGGCGACACCACGTGATATTGCCATAGCTTAGGGTGACACCACGTGATATTGCCATGGCTTAGGGCGACACCACGTGATATTCTCATAGACTAGGGCTTCACCACATAACATTATCATCGTTTAGGGCCTCAGCACGTAATATTCCTAAAGTTTAGAGTCTCGACACGTAATGTTTTTAAAAGTTTAGGGTCTCGCCACGTAATGTTCTTAAAAGGTTAGGGTCTCGCCACGTAATGTTCTTAAAAGGTTAGGGTCTCGCCACGTAATGTTCTTAAAAGTTTAGGGTCTCGCCACGTAATGTTTTTAAAAGGTTAGGGTCTCACCACGTAATGTTCTTAAAAGTTTAGGGTCTCGCCACGTAATGTTCTTAAAAGTTTAGGGTCTCGCCACGTAATGTTCTTAAAAGTTTAGGGTCTCGCCACGTAATGTTCTTAAAAGTTTAGGGTCTCGCCACGTAATGTTCTTAAAAGTTTAGGGCCTCGCCACCTATAATTTCCAAAGTCTAGAGCATCACCACACAATACTATTACAGCTTAGGGCCTCACCACGTAATTGTCCCATGGTTTCGTGCCTCACAGCGACATATTGCTATAGTTTTGGGCCTCACCAAGTGATATACCCATAGTTACCAGTAGATACACTACAGCCAACCTCGGTTGTGGAGACGACACGCCACTGGTGCATAAAGGGTAGGCGCACATTTATATAGACCAGTCAGTGCTCGATAGGCGAGGTTGGCAACGTCGATCCTTCCGCCTTTACTTCCAGGTATATTTCCTGGTACACATTTTTTAATTGGCAGACATTGGTAAACTGGAGGTTTGGCAGGGGACGAGGTGCCAAAACTCGTAGAATATGTTCCGTGTCTGTGCTTTGTTAGGAGTGATGCAAGGCGGAGAAAGGTATGAGGAGAAAGAAGAAGGGAAAAAAAGAAAAGAGCAAGAGGAAGAAAAAGGAAAAGAAGGAGAAGAAGGAGAAGAAGATTATGGAAAAGAAGAAGGGGGAGGTGTAGAAGGAGGAGAAAAAGAAGAAGAAGAAGAAGAAGAAGAAGAAGAAGAAGAAGAGAAGAAGAAGAAGAAGAAGAAGAAGAAGAAGAAGAAGAAGAAGAAGAAGAAGAAGAAGAAGAAGGAGAAGGAGGAGAAGGAGGAGAAGAAGGAGAAGGAGGAGAAGAAGAAGAAGAAGAAGAAGAAGAAGAAGAAAAGAAGAAGAAAAGAAGAAGAAGAAGAAGAAGAAGAAGAAGAAGAAGAAGAAGAAGAAGAAGAAGAAGAAGAAGAAGAAGAAGAAGAAGAAGAAGAAGAAGAAGAAGAAGAAAGGAAGAAGAAAAGAAGAAGAAAAGAAGAAAAGAAGAAGAAAAGAAGAAGAAAAGAAGAAGAAAAGAAGAAGAAAAGAAGAAGAAAGAAAAAAGAAAAGAAGAAGAAAAGAAAAAAAAGAAGAAGAAAAGAAGAAGAAAAAGAGGAAGAAGAAGAACAGTTATAATAAAAAGGAGAAAGACGAAAAAGATGGAGAAGCAGAGGAAAATATTTTGCCCAGGTGCAGTAGTGTGCGCCTACTTGGCCTTATCTATGTTCGCTATCACTTTAACTGCGTTCTTGCTCTACCCTGGGAGTCTAACTTCACCGAGTCTACATCCGCACTGCACTTATCACACTCTCCAACAGCCTGGAGGTTCGTACGTTTGTACAAATCCTAGCTGTGTACAAAAGCGCGAGCTAACACTCCTGTTTCCACTCCCTTTCAACTTAGAGGTGCTGTTTAAGTAAAGGGCCTTTTTCTACGCCTTCGGACGTTTTGGGCAAATTTGGTTAGGCTTATATTTTAAAGACCAGTCTGCTCTCGTGGGTTAACATGACACCGACCGCTCTTATTTCCTATGACTATTCCTGGTACCAGTTTAACCCTGTGTCGACCAATGAGCCGTGGTCACTTCTGAAAAATGTCCGGCTCCGTTACGACCTAAACCCGCGTCTTTCGGATCTATAAGCAAGCGTCTGGCCTGTACCCAGTGACAACTGGACACATATGACATGGTATCTGTGCTGATGATAACTTATGGCATATGACATGGTATCTGTGCTCATGATAACTTATGGCATATGAAATGATATCTGTGCTTATGATAACTTATGGCATATGACATGGTATCTGTGCTCATGATAACTTATGGCATATGACATGGTATCTGTGCTTATGATAACTTATGGCATTAGACATGGTATCTGTGCTTATGATAACTTATGGCACATGACATGGTATCTGTGCTTATGATAACTTATGGCATATGACATGGTATCTGTGCTCATGATAACTTATGGCATATGACATGGTATCTGTGCTCATGATAACTTATGACATTAGACATGGTATCTGTGTATCTGTGCTTATGATAACTTATGGCATATGACATGGTATCTGTGCTCATGATAACTTATGGCATCTGACATGGTATCTGTGCTCATGATAACTTATGGCATATGACATTGTACGTGCACCTGATGACAACAAATAGCATGTGACATGATACCTGTACCTCATGACAACTTATGGCATCTGACTTGGTACCTGTACCTCATGACAACTTATGGCATATAACATGGTACGTGTGCCTGTAGACAACTTATGGCATATAACATAGTACGTGTGTCTCATGACAACTTAATGGCATATGACATGTTACGTGTGCCTGATGACAACTTGTTGCATATATGACTTATTACGTGTCCCTCATGATACCTTGTGACATATGACATGTTACATGCTCTACTCTAACAAGCAGGTCGTAAAAGTCGTCTAATTAAAGGTGTTTCCTTAGAAGTCGGAGTACATCTGCCTGAGTGCCGAGAAATCAACATTCTGCTCACAAATAAGCCAGGTGGGTAAAACGTATGTGCACGCAAAACTGAAGTCTAAAAGTCCAGAAATAGACTAAAAACTTTCTGATGAAATTTACAGCAGATGAATGTGAAGGTGAGGAAAAGGAAGAAGAACAAAGAAGAAGAGGAAGAAGAAAAAGAAGAAGAGGAAGAAGGAAAAAGAAAAAGAAGAAAAAGAAGAAAAAGAAGAAGAAGAAGAACAAGAACCAGAACAAGAAAATAACAAGCACAAAAAGAAGAACAAAAACAAGAAAAAGAAGGAGAAAGAGGAGACGAAGAAAAAGAAGACCAAAAAAAAAAAAAACTGAAATATTAGCTGAATATTACAAAGGCAGTCGCCAATATCCATCATTTTTTTTATATACAATAATATTGAAACAACATAATTTGATCTTCATAAGAAGTACATGTTTCACTTAATGTTTGTTTAAGTCATTTACATAATTCACAGTGTCAGCCCCAAAAAATTTCTATATACAGTAATCGCCCAGCAGTGAAATGTATAACGTTTTTCATTGCGGCTAATTGTTAAAAACGTCATCGTTATGTGACATATTCTGCCATATTCAGATCGAATTACAGTATAGCTCTGTGTTGTATTCTGATTATGAAACGTGTCTGGAGGCTAATGGAAATCACTTTGAGCACCGGAAGTAAGTTCATGGCTCCTATGTAACTTGTATGCATCTCTTCGTATCGGAATAAATTTAGTATCAAAATTTAATTTAGGTTGTTAGTTTAAAAATTCCATGCCAGACATTGCTACCGTATTGTATTCTTCTTCTTCTTCTTCTTCTTTTTCTTCTTCTTCTTCTTCTTCGCGTTCACCAGCTGTAAACTCTGGCGGAAAGTTGGGGTTGTTCATCCACTTCTGGAATTGCAGTCCTGTTCCAGAATCTGAGTGTTGCGCCTGCATTCGTTTTACAGATTTGACTCATTTGTATGCAGACTGCTGGTACCTTGCCTCTCAGGCAGATGCACTCCGACTTCGTGAGAAGCTCCCAATCAGTCGACTCTTTTGGGTAGGCCGTGTGTCTATTTTTGTTTTGCCTATAATAGGGCCCCTGAAACCTCACGGGAAGTAGTGTATTCAAAGACCGCAAATATCGTACATGTAGATTTATTAAACAACTGGACGATTACTGTGTAGAAATGTATTTGGCTAACTGTATTTGAATTCACTCACCGTGCCATTAAAAATCGTTCCACGGGCCGCACTTGTCAGACAAGCCGTATACTGTAAACTACCTAACTCTATTGATAATGTTCATCATAAAGTCACAAAGAATTAATTGTTTTGTCGAATATGTTCATCAGATAACCCAGTTGCAATAAAATTCTGGAATTTTTGTTTGCGTGACCTTAATGATCATATCTCTGCTTTTGTTACAATGATATCTATGTGTAAAGTCTTGTTGAAGTGTACTTGATAAAGAATTTAAGTCACCGTATCTTATTGTGTTTATTTTTCTTTTAAAGAATCAATGACTTATCTGTTATTTTGCTACCTACTCGTGATATTTCCAACAGTGGATGACTGAAATAAAGTGCCATCTTCGCATTATAGATGACCTAAAGGGTGATAGTTAAAGTCGAATTTATTGTATTGGGCTGTCTCCTATATGGCTCGATCTAAGTTCGCAGAACAGCTAGCCGCCTGCCTAGATTGTCGCACAAATACGAATACCGCAGCTCCGGTGACGATCCGCATAGGTCACCAGTGCCGGTTGGTCTTTAAAATATAGGTTTAATCGTATATGCCCAATACGGTAGAAGGCGTGGAATTGGGCCCTTTACTTGTTATTTGAATGCTTAATGTACCATCAACTCATAACTGGTGCTCTGCCTACCATTGTGTATAGTTCCTCATTTGTTACTCTGCGTCTTTTTCATTTTTCCGGCTACATTTCTTTAACATCTCATCTCACATGTTGGATTTTTGCGTTTATATTTTTCTAAGACAGAAAAGAGTTCAAAAAAGAGGCCGACCAAGATAATATGGGTGGAAGCAGTAAAAGAGACACTACAGCAGCGCAGTATGACATTAACAGAAGCTGTGGAACTAGCAAAAGACAGAAACTACATCTAACCTCTTTACAATACCAGCAGCGGGACAAAAGAAAAAGTGGTGGTACCAAGAGGCAGACCTGGACGAGCGGAAAAGAACACCAAGAAACAGATAGGGAAAACAAGCCAATTAAAATGTCACACAAACCCGATTTAGCCAACACTTGGAGCAAGAACATGTCACAATTATAACCGAAAACTTCTTTTTTTCTCTCATGTAAAGAGCTGGTTGAAAGTAACGATTTTTGGTATATTTTCTTAAACAAAATGATGATGAAGTAGTTTAATAAATGCAGAAATAAACCTTCTCAATCTTCTTCACTCCTCTCTACCGAACATGTGTCAGTGTATGTGTGGTTTTGTTGAATTTGAGTTATCTTTCGCTTTCTTGTTCTCTGGAAACAATTGTTAACCAGTTTCCGGATAGTTCGTACAAATAACGTAAATCTACACTTGGCGCCTAGACTCGCGCCATTACTCGCGTGGTTAGATCAGATGTCCGGGCTTTGCAACAATCAGGCCCGTGTGTCTCGGACTAACTGCAGGATTCCAGTCAGTCTGTGATGTCTATACTACACACAAGAACAATTTTCTTGAATTGCCCCTATATGCTCGGCAGGGGTTGGTTGAGTACGTTACATTCGATGTAAATCAATAGAGTTAAATTCCACGCTACCAAATAAATATTTTTTCATGTATTTAAAGGTCATGGGTGTGGGAAAAAAGGGGGGGGGGGGGGAGGTGTCTAACCTTTCCCCTTGTGTTATTCTTCTTTCTCTATATTTGCTCTCTATTTTTATCTTCTTCTAGCTTCTGTACACCAATCACATGTTGTATCTACCTGTCCATTCATCAATCAATCTAAGGGGAACAACAACAACAAGTGGGCGGACTAGGGAAGATACAATAAAGAAGAAGAAGAAGAAGAAGAAGAAGAAGAAGAAGAAGCAGCAGCAGCAGCAGCAGCAACAGCAACAGCAGCAGCAGCTTCTTCGTCTTCATCTTCGTCTTCTTCTTCTTTATCTTCTTCTTTTTCTTCTTCTTCTTCTTCTTCTTCTTCTTCTTCTTCTTCTTCTTCTTCTTCTTCTTCTTCTTCTTCTTCTTCTTCTTCTTCTTCTTCTTCTTCATAATTTGTCATTCTGCTTAGACCGAAAGGCGTCGCAGAGAATAGTTAGATTAATGTTCCTATCTTTTTCTAGTTACGTAGCTTGTGTTAATGTTATCCTGAGTCCAGAAGTAATCCTTGGTGTTTTTTTTCCCCGTAGTAACCCAGACGCTCGACTTTCTAAATGAACTCTGCCACACATCACTTTTGCATACTAGAATAGCATCTAAGCACCTCACACAAATATCTGAGACTCAATAGCTGGACACTTACAAGTGGCAATCCCTTCCCCCACAGATGGACAGAAAAATCAATGCCCTAACACTGACTGGACAAGATCCGTTGTTGTATGACGTACGCCTGGTTTTATTTCCGCTGGCTCCAGACATTTCTTTTGTTAATGACGCCAGGGTTAGCCTGCTCCTGTTATGTCAAGTGGCGCCCCAACCTATGGGCTTTGCATCCCCCGCTGCGCCGCCAACAATAATCATTTGGGGGAATCGGGCGCCAAACCCACTGGTACATTTGTTGGCGTACTGTTTCCATACCTAGCTGTGTGCTTTCCCTTTTAGCTATCTCATCAACATATCACACCTTGCCAGGGCCGAATTAATCATTAAGCACATAAAGCACGTACATAGAGCATCACAAAATGAAGGGGCAATGCATGAAATTCCAATAGCATTTATTTTCTCAGTTGAATTATAAACAAAACAAAAATCCCATCGGAACATAAACGTAAAGCAGGCTGGATGTCTTATCCTATACTGAGTATAAAAGCAGATGTGTTACATAAGATAAGTTCTGATGTCTAGTCAAAGACTTTGCAATAAATATTGTAGGAGAAAAGCTAAATCACTTCTCTTTTGTATCGCGAATTCCTTGTCTGTTTATTCTTTGTTTCACAGGTGTTTGTAGCTGTTTTTAATTTAAGCTTCAGTTTCCCAAAACATAAGATGTGGTCACTGCCCACATCTGGTCCTCTATATGCTCGAACATCCGTCAAAGAGTTTTTATATGGGTTGGTTATACAGAAGTTGTCTAACTGATTCTTAGTCCCTTCATATAGTGAGTCCCAAATTAGTTTATGAATCTCCTTTTGGGCCTCCAATTACTTGATCTGACTTTATACATAATTTAGCTACTTATTCTCCATTTCTATTTATTGTCTTGACTTCTTCTTTTCTGATAGCTCTGTCGAATACCAGTATACAATTACAAACATTTTACGTTTGCTAGAAAATTTCCCATTGCTATCAATAGGTTATGGTAGACAATTTTATTTACCTAATTCTGCTGTTAGTTTTAAAAGAGACCTTTATCTGGAGACGCAGCATCATTGGCTAGGGCATAATATCCAATGATGGTTCTTTTGAACGTGCAAGTACTAAACTGAGCTTTTAGTCTTATTCTTTTCTCTATTTCTTGAATGCATTGTGGCGTCAGGACTGGAAGAGTTCTCTGGAAGGGGTCCTTCTCTGCGATTCGTATAAAGTACTTTTCAGTGTCTCTGATATTTCTGCGGTCCATCTTCTATATGGTCGACCTCTTGATCTTTACCGCTGTATCTGTATAATATTTCTCTCTGTGGTGCACTGTCTGATGCTAATCTTGTTGCATGACCAGAACCATTTGATTTGTTGTCTACCTATAAAGTTCCGTGTTGGTACTGTGCCGACTCTTCTCCTGGTATCCTCGTAGCTAAGTCGATCTTTCCGCGTTACACCTGGCATAGTAAGTTCACATTTCATGTCTATCGTTGACCTCATCAGCCACCGAGTGCCGATTAGTCTATAAAATATTGGTGAAGCCCTAATTTCCAATACGCCCGATGTCGTGGAAAATGGTTATATGCTTACTTGATTAAATAGCCTTTGCTTATTGTACAGTAATAAGTATTTCTGGGCAAGCAGCTTTTTAGTAAGCAAAACTGCCAATAACTGTTTATGTCATAAAACTTTGTGCGGTGTAGGTGGGGAGGGGGGGGAGAGGGGGGGGGGTCTTTGAGCCTGAGAATTTACGGGCGCATGGCTAGTGCTGTCGCCACGACTGTGCAGGTGAGGATTTTATTTTGCCTTCTCCCTGTGTGGGTTTCAGAGCCCTGTTATAGGGAAAACATGAATAGAACCACTGCCTACACAAAAGCATGTCGTAAGAGTCGACTTATTGGGAGTTTCATTCAAAGTCTGAGTGCATTTGCCCGAGAGGCAAGAAACCAACAGTCTGCATTCAAATTAGTCAGATCTGCAGACGGATGCACACGCATCACTCAAGTTCTGGAACAGGACTGCAGCCCTGAAGTGGTTTACAGCTGGTGAACGCGAAGAAGAAGGAGAAGATTTTGCCCCCGACAGAAATAATTCCCAGTTTACCGAGGATTCGAACCTAGGTCTCCCGCTTGATATCCCAACTTTTCCAACTGTTCTGCCAGCTGCTTCTCTTACGGTTAGTTAGTGTCATTTATATCTGTGTCTTCCAGTGATACTAGTGTGTTGGAAAACGAATACGACTGATTGGCTGGCTCTGCATCATTGGATGGTGATGCGATGCACGATAAGCTATATATGACCAAAGCCCTTTAGAAGCGAGGGAAAAATCAGATGAAGAACAGATCATCAGTTTCAGAGAATGGTACAGTATTAGGGACCAGGAGATATGACTGGCACTCAACATTCTAAGCCAGTGATTCTCAATCTTCTCAATGCCACCATCCTTTAATACAGTTCCTCATGTTGTGGTAACCCTCAACCATACAAATATTTTCAAAGCCACTTCATAACTTCAGCGAATATGTGTCTTCCGATGGTCTTAGGCGACCCGTGTGAAAGGGCCGTTCCATCCCCACAAGGCTGGCGACCCACAGGCAGAGAACGGCTGCTCTAAGGGATGGCAAGACGCACATACCATAAGAAAGCAACTAATACATTGAGAACTGTAACTCTACGTTACCTGTTTGAGATAACTAATAGAAATGGCCTTGGTGCTACAATACCAGTTCTCAATTTAATTCAAATCACATTTAATGTGTCAAGATGGGTTGCACCAATTCAAGGGAAGTAACAACAACCACTGACAGGCGTGAATAATGGAGGGGTTATCTCCTGCAGAGCTTTCTCCGGTTTATACAACAGAGCAAGATCATGGCACAATGATAGTATCCCATGTGTGCTCTGTTCTTCTTCTAACTCAAGCCTCAGTCTGCAGAATCTCTGCCCAGTGCACGAACTCCTAGCACCGGCGAGGATTCTGAAATATTTTGGGTAGATTTTTAATTCCAAATTTGGCCCATGCAGCGCCATTAGGCTAATCTTTTTGATTTCCAACTGCCAAGGGATTATTTTTTTTTAGGTGCCCAAAAATACACACGAGTGTTTGGTGTTACCACCCAGAGACTAGGAAAAATTACTTTACATTTTAATATCTATCGTCCTTTTCAGGATGAAATTTTTTTTTTTTTTTTTTTTTTGGATGCTCCACTCTGGCTTTTGTCGGGGGCCGCAATATAGGCAGGCCATAAATATGGCCAATTGTCTAAACGCGGTTTCTGGGACCTCTCCACGGCGATCCTCATCCGCATGGTGGCACTTTGTGTCATCGGGTGTTTATCGCTTGTGTGATGTCCTGGTGGGGTAGAAAGTCAGTCAGTCAGTCAGTCAGAAATTACTTGAAGTCTATGTGAAAAAAATCCCAGCCCTTATCGAGGCCTGAACCTGTAACCTTCAGCACACGAGGCGGACGCCAAGCCTCGAGACCACCTAGCACCCCCCCCCCTCCCTTTTTCCCCACCTCCCTCCGAACTTTCTCTGTCATTATCTACTTAACTGCATTGAAAGAATCGTGGATTAGCTTAGGGTGTATGCCTTAGTCTAAGAGGAATTTAAGTGGTAAAGGAAAATCCAACAATGCAAATTTATGCCTGTAGTTACAAATGTTATGGTGGAATCGGGTGGAGGGAGGTCTTCAAGATAAAGATTCACTGCCAGGTCAGTCGTGTCCTGGTCTCCGACGCAATGTTTTCTTTGTTTGTTTCACAGCCCCAACCTGGCTGTTGCCGAGGGCCCTAACATAACCCAACCTATGGTTGAACGGGGTTTCTGGTATCTGTCCCCGGATTATCCTCATCCAAATGCTGGCACTCTGTGTCACCGGTTTTTTTATTTCTTTGAGTCCCAAGGAACATATCATACGTTCATAGTTTCTTACCCAGAAGCCCAATAAACGCAAAAAGCGCCAATTTTACCTCTCTCTTAACTACCCCTTGGGCCTCTGATGCTAAATTCCATGAGATTCAAAGATTTATTGCTCTGTGTGCTGTTCTGCCTGGGTTGAACGTCATCGCCGTGTTCTGTAGCTAAGAACTGTGCAGGTTAGGATTTTAATTTTGCCCCTGACAGGAAAAAAGCAGCGACTTTATGCAGGCTTAGAATTAGAATCTCCAGCTCAAGAGCCGAGAGTTCTTAAGTGTTCAGCCAGCTGTTAAATAAAAATGTTGTCCAGTGCTAAATGAACAGATACTCAGGATTCTATTATAACAGTCGTCCCCATGTGGGATGCAATTTTTCCTTATCTGAAGCCCCATTCTGGCTTCTGCCTGGGGCCTTGAATATAGCAGGGACATAGATAGGGTCTAACGGTTGAAAGGGGTTTCTGGGACCTCTCCACGGGTCATCCTCATCCGCATGGTGGCACTTTATGTCACCAGGTGTTTATCGCTTGTGTGATGGCCTGGTAGGATACAACTAGAAGGGGAGAGAGAGATAGATAGATAGATAGAGAGAGAGAGAGAGAGAGAGAGAGAGAGAGAGAGAGAGAGAGAGAGAGAGAGAGAGAGACTCGGAATTCAGAACTTTGTGGAACAATGGACGACGGTGCTTTCTTAATATCCTACCCCAATCAAGGGAAATCCACAGGTCACGGGACAGTCTTATATTTCATGGGGTGGTAGATAGGTTGCCTGCGGTAGTGGGACCCCAAGATTCCATTCCTGTGCACTAAACGTAAAAAAAAAGCTTGACCACGTTCAGCCTGCTGCTCGCTAGCCGATATCACGATATCAATTTTATGATTATAAGAGGACAGCAATGTTACACTGGGCTGTCTACAAAGTCCTGACTTCCTCTGATCTGGTTACAGACACCATTACTCACCTGGGATAGTAGATAAGACTAGGTTGGTGTAGCTTGACTTTAAGTCCTTTGGACGGGGCGTAGAATGCACTCTCTCGTGGGACAGGCTCAGTGTATGTGGAGGGGAAGGGGGGGGGGGTGGTTAGGATTAGGTGGACATATTAGAGGTCGGTAAAAGCTCTCAGATCCTGTAATATAGACGCCTCATCGCCGGTAAGACGGTCGACGCAATAGGATGTTACACCAACCTGACACCTGGGATGTGCAATGTTAACTTGTCATCCAGATGGAGATATCAGGGTGGGTGTGCTGAGATGCTTATCACTACAGCCAGCAGTGTTAAGGTTGGAGGTGATAAGTGAAATTTCAGTAGCCTGCCTATGACCCGTAGAGCACCCATGTGAATCCCACCTCCTCGTGGTGCACATCGAAAAACTGAAGCCGCGATGTGTGGAGCTAACGGAGCAATGGCTCGCCGGAATGGAGACGGGCTCCCACCATGTCAAATTTGTCCTGCCCGCAAAGCGACGGGCGTAGCAAGCCCGCAGTGTTGTATTTGATTGCTACAACACAAGAAATGATGAATACATATAAAAAAAAAAGTAAAGGACCCTTTCCACGCCTTTAGGTGTATAGGGCATATAGGGCTAGACCTATATTTTTATAGACCAACGGCACAAGATAGGTGATGTGGTCATCATCACGCCGGCTGCCTCTACTTCCCGGGATTGCACCCGGTACCCACTCAAGGCTGGGTCGACCTGGGAGCCAAGGTCATTTTTGAAGAAAAGTCCGTCTCCGCCAGGGAGCGAACCCACGACCTTCCGATCCGCGGCGCGCGTCTAGCCGCTCTGCCACGGCGACTCCCGATGAAAACATATAGGACAGACAAAAACGCAGGCTTTATAACCTGGTACCACTGAGACGACAAAAGAAGAAGAAAAAGGTTGAGGATCTAAACATTGAAGTAGCAGCCAGTAGGAGACAGTGGGAAGAAGGACAGATGCTGACTGGGATAGTCTTCCTTAAACACACGGAACAGCATTTATTCCTGCACAGGGGACCCAGCTGAAGCATAAGCTCAGTTAGCACCAAGTGGGTTATACATCCCGTGCCCTCGCTTGCAGCTCCCTCTAAGTTTCTCCAGTTTTGTCACCTCCCTCTCACATTTTCTTGTAGCAGTGTGTTTAGACTCCACTTTTTTGCCCTGTGGTTTCCAGTCTATTGACATTCTTGTATTCTTATTGTCAGGTGTTCTTAAGCGTCTTCCGCAAAATGCTAGCGAAACATCTGTCTGTCTGTCTGTCTGTCTGTCTGTCTGTCTGTCTGTCTGTCTGTCTGTCTGTCTGTCTGTCTGTCTGTCTGTCTGTCTGTCTGTCTGTCTGTCTGTCTGTCTGTCTGTCTGTCTGTCTGTCTAATCTGTCTGTCTGCTTACCTGCCGTCTGTCTGTCTGTTCGTCTATATTCTTGTCTGCCTGCCTGTCTGTCTCTCCTTCATTTCACCATCACACAATAAACGCTATAATCAAAGGGAAAGAACTCTGAAGAAATTATTAGCTCTCGTTGATTACGACCCTTAGTCAGTGCTTTCAGACTGGTTCCGGTTGCGTACAGCGCGGCACGAACTCTGGCGCAGCTACGCACTAGCTGACCTGTCAGTGATGCTTGCTCAGGCTGGTCTACGTTAGAGGGGTGTACTGTTGTCTTTAGAAAACTTTCTGCGTTCCCTGTTAATAGTTGTTTTGTGAGCAGGCGACACTGCGTTTTCACTCGTAAGCAAAATTCGTGGTTACTGGTGCGTATAATATAGCCGTGGGCTACCGCAAAATGTTAAGAAGTCTGAAACCACGGGGCGTAGAATGCACTCACTCGCAGGACCTAGGCTCAGTGTGTGATGTGGGGGGTGGGGTTAGGTCCAGGTGTAGATGTTATTAGGTCATTAAAAGTGCCCAGATCTTGTAATATAGACGCGTGGTCGCCGATAAGACCGTCGACGTAATACGATGTTACACCAACATGACACCCCTGCGACTTAGACTTACCTTCCTGAAAGGTTACGGCGCACGAATAAACGTCCAGTCAAAGTGTACTGGGTCCGACACATAAGAGAGGCATTCCTGGCTCTGACTTGTAGCACACCAACATATAAGAGAGACATTCCTGGCTCCGACTTTTAGCACACTAACATATAAGACAGACATTCCTGGCTCCGACATGTAGCACACTAATATATAAGACACCCATTCCTGGCTCTGACTTGTAGCACACCAACATAAAAGACAGACATTCCTGGCTCCGACTTTTAGCACACTAACATATAAGACAGACATTCCTGGCTCCGACATGTAGCACACTAAAATATAAGACACCCATTCCTGGCTCTGACTTGTAGCACACCAACATATGAGAGACATTCCTGGCTCCGACTTTTAGCACACCAACATATAAGAGAGACATTCCTGGCTCCGACTTTTAGCACACTAACATATAAGACAGACATTCCTGGCTCCGACTTTTAGCACACCAACATATAAGAGAGACATTCCTGGCTCCGACATGTAGCACACTAACATATAAGACACCCATTCCTGGCTCTGACTTGTAGCACACCAACATAAAAGACAGACATTCCTGGCTCCAATGTTGCCAGTTCAGAATCAGCGTTTCATCGGATGAAGAATAGTGTGTACAACGTGTCTTCTTATTCTTTATGTCTTCTTTCACCGCTTCTCGTGTCGAGGGAGCTATAAGGTCTGGCTTCGTGCTCTTCTGACTGCTTCGACCATAAACACATTGCGATTTTCATGTACTTGAGCCATCGCTAGCTTAAGGAACGGGACTGTCAGAGTAAAAATGGGACGTATCGTTACCCCTGGGTGTGACGTCACGTCAAGCTGATAACGTCATCAGCATGGCCCTTTCCCTAGCTGGCCATGCTTTAGCCTCCAAGTTCCCCTAAGTGTCGACGACCAAAGTATGCACTGATGGACATTCGTGTAAAAGAAGTCAAAACCTAAAATAAAATGTCTTTTTGTGGACAGAGGAGATAACAGAATACAGCAAAGAATCCCTGGGGAGGGTCGGGGTGCTGTGGTGTAGCGGCTAGACACTCGCCTGTGGAGCAGAAGGTCTTGGGTTCAAGTCCTGCGAAGCCGGAATTTTTTTGAATATGATTTTAGCTTCCAGGTCGAGCCATCCTTGAGTGGGTACCAGGTACAGTCCTGGTAAGTAAAGGCGACCGGCGTGATACTGACTATATCACCCAGCCATTGCCGATTGGTCTTTAAAATATAGGTCTAGCCCTATATACCCAATACGCCTAAAGGCGAAGAAAAGGGTCCTGTAAGAAGCTCTAAGCTCTACCTGGTTCTTCGTCGACCTTTAAACGTCGGTATTTTTCCACGTTTTATGTGCGCATCCGTTTTACAGATACAGATTATTTGTATACTGAAGGTTCGTTCCAAGTCTCTCAGGTAGGTACAACTCCGAGTTCAACGGAAGATCATTATATGTCAGTTCCAACATAGACACAGTGTGTGTGTGTGTGCGTGCGTGCGTGTGCGCATGTGCGCGTGTGCGCGTGTGTGCGTGTGCTCGTGTGTGCGTGTGTGTGTGTGTGTGTGAGAGAGAGAGAGATAAGTTAAATTACCTTCACAGCACTCCAGACACATGCATAGGAGCTCAGATTCCTCTCTCAACATATTCAGCAGCATGGCGCAGTTAATAGTGCCAGTCCTTTTTTAGTTGACAAGACTTCATGTGTGCCCGTTGTGCTTTTCATGCTTGTCCGTGCCGATCTCAACTCCCAATTCTCGTATTCTTAGCAGTGATGTGGACACGTTACTTCAAAAATCCTCTAAACGTTATGTCTCTCTAAAGCAATGAGAATGTCTGCGATATCCATGGGCCTGCCATCTTCAGTTATTGCAAAACCTGCCAGGCTATCAGCTCTCTCTCTCGCTCTCTCTCTCTCTCTCTCTCTCTCTCTCTCTCTCTCTCTCTCTCTCTCTCTGTATGTGTGTGTATGTGTGTGTGATTTTGAAGCCCCGGCCCCGGCTGTCGCCAGGGGTCCTGATATAACATAATGGTAGCACGGGGTTTCTGGGTCTGGTACATGGGAGATTCTCATCCCAGTGGTTGCACTTTGTGTCATTGGATGTTAACCGCTCAGTGTATAGTCAGGGTGGGTTGAAAGTCACTCAAGTCAGTTCAACGATAATCTCCTCAGCCGAACTAAGTCACGTTTCATTGATACATTTTAGGGGTTACCGCTGTGTTGTTTTCTTTCTGTCGTGTCTTGCGTTTACGTTTTTCTTCCAAGAAAGAGAAAGCCTGTAACTGTGTTACAGCACTGTGTAATGGGGTTGTGGGGTTAGACCCAGTTTCTAAATGTTTTTTGTAGTGATAAAAGCGCTAGCGTGCTTAAATATACAACACGTGATATCAAGTAGTGTGCCAAGGTCCAGTGACTGGAGGTCGACCAATCAGAAGTTAGCTAGTGTGTAACGTGGGGAGATTATCGTGAAACTGACCCGTCACTGACTCAGGAAGATCAAAAACAAACGACGCATTTGCCACTCCGTCGCGCATTTTACAAGGAAGATCAGAGATACTCACAGTTCTGATTACGTGGACTTGAGATAAGAACATCAGGCGTGACACTCGATAAAAGGTGGTGTGACATAAGTCGATAAGAGCGTGTTTGAGGTTTCAGTGAAGATATTAATGTTATCTGACTGATAATTGCGGAAGTAGGGATTTCATTATATCCCGGTAAACATTTCACAATCAGTCGGTCACAACAAGAAAAGCTAGAACTACTGCTACTACAACAAAAATATCTACTACTACTGATACTATAACAACAACTACTACAACTACTACCAACAATACCACTACTGCTGCTATCATCACTATTATTTCTGCTTCATCTGCTACCTCTACTACTATTAAAAACTAATCCACAACAGCAATACTACAACTGCTACTACCAACAGTACTACTATTGTACTTATCTCTACTACAGCCACTACTACTGGTTACTACAATAACAACAACATCTACTACTA
>CAJHNH020000982.1:105000-107500 GCA_905116865.2 Candidula unifasciata | reverse complement strand
ACTATTATCACTTTTTTGACAAGAACAGCAACATCTACTGTTACTACAATTACTACTACTGCTACTACTACTATTATAACATTGGCTAATTCTACTGATACAACACAAACTACTACCGGCACTATAAATATTAATTTTATTACTACAACTATACTACTGCTACTACTACTAATATATCTTTCTCCTCACGACAACTTCTAATTCTACTGGTACAACATCAACTACTAACAACACTTAAACTGCTACTACTGTTACTACAATTACTGCTACTACTAATACTATAATAGCTTTTTCCACAACAACAACTGCTACTTCTACTTGTACTACACCAATTACTACCGGCACTACAACTACTACTACTTTTACTGCGATCACTACTACTGCTACTACTATTACTATAATAGCTTTTTTCACAACAACAACTGCTACTTCTACTTGTACAACACCAATTACTACCGGCACTACAACTACTACTACTGTTAGTACAATTACTACAATTGCTACATCTGCTGATACAACACCAACTACTAACAGCACAACAACTACTACTACTTCGTCGTGCAAATACTACTCATCACCAGTGTTACTATCAAACCTCTCTTTACAACAACTACTACTATTAGTGCAATTACAACTACAATATGTGCAACTATCACTACAATATGACTGCTACTCTTTACATAATAATACCCCAATTACTACTCGTAATACTACTTCACCTGCTTCTACTCAGTCACCAGCGTACCCTTCCATATCTTGGAAGCTAATTTTGAAGGTACCGGAGCTGAACGTGGCTATGATTATTATCAATAATGATCAGCGTTTTTGAGGCATCAATCGAAGCACCCTAATGATAGGTGCTCCGATCTTCTCATTTATAGCACCTTAAGCCAACAAGGACCGATCAATCCGATTGATAATATGTCTTGTTAAAAAAAAAAGTAAAGGACCCTTTTCCACGCCTTTAGGCTTATGAGCATATAGGGTTAGACATATTTTGTAGACCAACGGCACAATGTGGTCAGCATCACGCCATCCGCCTCTGCGTCCCGGGACTGCACCCGGTACCCACTCAAGGCTGGGTCGACCTGGGAGCCAAGGTCATATTTTTAAGAAAACTCCGGCTCCACCAGGGAGCGAACCCAGGACTTTTCGATCTGCAGAGCACGTCTAGCCGCGCCGCTACGACGACTCAGTACATATTTCCTTGCCTGTCAGGGATATGTACTCCGACTTTGAATGAAACACCCCTAATCAGTTACCTCCTACGACATGCATGTTTGAGAGGGGGGAGGGGTGGTTGTGAGTCTATTTATTGTTCTTTCAAATTGGGCGCAGGAACCCACACAAAGATAATTGTTAGAATAAACCAAGGAACATCGTAATCAATCACAGTAACATCTCGAGTAAGACGTGGATGTGTCTTTTCTCTATAGCTCTATCGAACAGTCGCTTCGTATTCGCTTAGTGGACCTAATAAGTATTCGGTATTCGGCTCAATACTTGCGGTCGGGCCGAAGACGTAGGGTGGTTACGTTACACCCGCTTCTACATACACGGCGGCTGCTGCAGCCACTATAAATTACATGTTATAATACTTAAAATACTTTCATTCCTAGGTATTAGTTAACACAGACTGACTGAAGGATAAAAAACATAAAATGTTTTTTAATGTTTAGTATACTGTACTACATTTTGTGAAGTAAAAGTTCAGCGTACATTTGGCATAATGAATGTTTTTTTTTTTTTTTCAGATCTTTTTTATACACTATTCACTGTTCGTATTCGTATTCAGCCGAATATTTAGTGCCGTTATTCGTATTCGGTCGAATAGTGATAATCACCTTATTCGGTACAGCTCTACTTTTCTCCACTGCTATTGATCAACTACATCAACAGTATATGCATGGATGCCAATACAAGGAACAAAACTATTGATAATATCAGAGAATTACTCTTTGGGAGCTGCCGTGTTGTTGGCGGCTCGACGCCACCTCTGGATCGGAAGGTCGTGGGTTCGCGTCCTGCAGCAACATCTCACATCTTCTAACGAAAATTGTAAAAAAAAAAAAAAATATAAGAGAATCAATGCGGAAAAGACAGACATAATGTCAATAGGAAGAAAGAAGCAGAACCCAAATAGAGTGCTAACGACGGTTTGCTGTAAAAAATCTAGTGCTGATCCTTATAATATTTATATTTTGATATGTATGATGTCAATGAGTTTGATATTCATAATATTATAATAATTTTACCAATAATAATAATGGGGAGTCACCGTGGTGTAGCGGCTAGACGCTCGCCTCCAGATCGGAAAGTCGTTGGTTAGAGTGCTGATGGAGCCAGACTTTTTTTTCAAACTGACCTTATCTCCCAGGTCGACCAGACCTTCAGTAGGTACCAGGTGCAGTCCTAGAAAGTAAAGGCGGCCGGTGTCATGGTGACCAGATCACCCACCAAGACTCAATTGAATTATAAGATTTAGATCTAGCTCTATATG
>CAJHNH020000982.1:35000-100000 GCA_905116865.2 Candidula unifasciata | reverse complement strand
ACATACACACACACACACACACACACACACACAGAGAGAGAGAGAGAGAGAGAGAGAGAGAGAGAGAGAGAGAGAGAGAGAGAGAGAGAGTTGGAACTCATAGAGAAACCTCTAAAAACTTGTTGACTTCCTTCAGTAAAGATATGGCACTTTCAGATGTTGATGTTTGCGATGATAGGGATAACTAATCAACACCGTTCACAAACACCCATCTGCGCTATCTCAACTGTCACACAAACGTGTTCAACATGACATCTGGATCTGAATTTACCTTGCGCAGACATGTCTGGAAGCGCAGAGCCTGTCAGTGTGCATCACACATGTCTCCTGTTTTTGTTCGTCAGTTTAACAATTAATTATTAAAGAGAAGATAATACTCTTTGGCTGATAAAATAATTTAACTGACAGCCTTTTTGACAAGGTAGTTCGGTGATTTTTCTGATACGAAACATTTGCCTTTTCTAAAATTAAACTGTGAAATGTGTTTACAGATTAGCAGACTTTTACTTTACTTTACTTTAAGATCCCTTTTCAGGCCTTTAGACGTATCGGGCCCTTGGAAAGAGCACCCCATATTTTACAGACTAATTTGCACAGGGTGGGTAATGAGGTCAGCATTACGCCGGCCGTCTTCACTTCCCCAGGACCTAATCACCGGACCCATTTGAGGTTGGGTTGACCCACGACACCCAGTACCACGATAACAATCCACGCAGCCAGCAATGGGTTTCGATCGCGGTATGTTGAAATTACGAGTCAGACTCGCAACGTCTTAGCCACGAACGCCGCTAGATTAGCAGACAATTGATTTAAAATATGATTATCATCGGTGATGATAGGTAATACCAGTGTGTTGGGAAATGAGCAGGCATAAAGACTGGCTGGTTTTGCACCACTTGGTTTTGATGTATGACAAGCTGGATGTTGTGAGGGCTCTTTGAACAGTGCCGAGGAACGGATAGATCAATTCGGTCTAAGGAGAATAGGACTGCGAGGTGTTACAAGGGGTTCTGCCCACGCTCAACACTCAAGGGAAGGGCGAGACGGATATCCAATTAGACAGTTACTGGTGCCTTCGACATTTTAACTCTTCGCTTGTTGCTGAAGATAGGGACGAAGCGCTTATGGGGGTGTTCCGGGTGCTGTGATGTCGATTCTTAATTCAACATTCAACAATTGCTGTTGATTTGATGCTTGCCTGCTTTCTTGAAGTTTGCTGATTCGAATCTGCATCGAAAGACGGCATAAATCAGTCACGAACTGACATCACTGCACTAGCAGTATTCTCTCACTCGTGATCTGTCACCGGCCTCAAGTGCCAAGGAAAATTTCACATACTGATGATATCAGTAGGCACCTGATTACAGCACCACCTGTCTTACATATTAAAAATTGTCCAGACTCTGCCCTGATGAATCCGTCTTTTGAGGTGTGGTTACTCTTTTCAATTTACTGTCCACATGACCCCCAGAGAGCCTTCCTTAAGTTGACTATGTCATAAAGTAGCTCACGGCCCAGTAAAGAGGCAGCAGCTAAACTATCAGCCTGCTCCTTAGCCCGCACACCAGAAGTTCATGACATAAAAAAAAAAAAAAACGATAAATTCACCCATAAAGAACACGGTGTTATTTTTACCTGACTTTTTTTTTTAAGGCCAGCTGATGTAAAGAAATGTGGATCGACAGCCATTTACCCGATATACCAACATCGCAAAAAGAGTGGTGAATGAACAGATGAATGCGCCGTGTGTTAACATCGTGAAAAGGGTCCTGAATGAATGAATGAATGAATGAATGAATGAATGAATGTCTCTTGTGCTAATAGCATGAAAAGTGTCTTTTAGTTACTATACATGCAAAAGTCCAACAAATAAATAACCCAGCCGTTTAGTGTCGTAACATGTCATAACTATAACCGACGCTGAAAGCACGCTGAGAAAGGTGTAGACAGAGTTGCTTCTGACAGTGACAAGCTTTACTTGGAAGGTCACGGGTAGTGAGTATACTTTGGATCTTTTCTCCAGGCTATGCCGGCGTGGTGAGGAATGAACTAACAGGCAGATTGGCTGGATCTGCGCCACTGGGTGGTGAATTGATATATGACAGGGTAGATGTGGTTAGGGCCCTATGAGAGCACGTAACGAAGTAAGAAGAGAAACAAAATTATTGTGGCCTGGAGAAAATGAAGCACAAATTACAAACTAAATAGATGTGCCTTCTCCGCGCCTTGAGGCTTTCAGATATACGGTTGTAGTCGGTTTCTTCTTTGACCCTTCGCTACTCTTTTTTTGTTTCTACTTTCTATCCCCCAATGGATCATAGGCCCTCAACCAACTCACGCCAGATCGTTCTATTCTTCACTGTTGCAAGCAGCTTACCACTCTCTAGCGACCTTTTCTGTGTCTTCTAGATGCACATTCTACTGTTGATGTAAATATCACAGCAGCTGCTTTGACTTCTCATTGAAGATTAAAAAAAAAAAAAAAACAGGTGTCCAAACGAGCTGATGTTCACATTAGGAAAACAGTAATTGCACCCAAAAAAAAGCGAGAAGGTAGTGTAATGATTACATGCCTGGCTGCAGATAAAAAACTCGTTGGTCCAGGTCCTAACGGAGCTGAATTTTTTTTTTTTTTTTCAACAATGAAATTGGTTTTCAGGTAGACCCATCATTTATTGGGTACCTGGTACAGTTCTAGGAAGTAAAGGTAGCCAGTGTCATGATGACCATATAACCTTCTTGTCTTGTCTTTTGGAGAACGAAAATAATAAACCCATTGCCTTTAATCCCTTAAGCTTCCAGGCGCTTTGCTTATAACTGCTTCCTTTATTGTGTTTTATTTGTTCAAATGTTGTTCCTTGTGTTTCCATTAGATTTTACTCTCAGTTGCGTTTATCTGATAGTGATTCTTTATGTATATTGAATTCTTGTAGCGTGCCGGTTATGATTTTCGCGGTGGCAGGTATCCGTTAGTCTTTCTTAGTTGTATAGTTTAGTTTCGTTCCCATCGAGGAGGGTTCTTTGTCAGGACATATCCGGCGAAACATTGCTTCACACGGCGAGCTAGCTCAGCTGGTTAAGCCGGACTGCACGGCGACCGGGTGACAATCTCCTTGTGGTCTGGGTTCACGACTGGGGGTAGGCAGAAAAACCACATTTCTCCCAGATTTACGGAATCTGTCATGGAATCAAGACTGAAGGGAAGCGATATCCATAGTACCGAGCCAAAGGGTTAACAACTCATGGTTTCTGGATATTTAAAGGAAAACAAAAAATATTGCTTTTTTTGTAGTCTGTCAGTTTCATTCTGCAGTTGCCACTGTAAGGAATTTGGTAGTTCATTTTGATATATTGATACTTTATTCTTACTGGAGGGTGTCTTCAGAGGTTCCGGGTGGTTAGCATCTCTTGGATATTTTCTCAAGGGTATGCCTGTGCTTTTTGAAATGAGCAGATAGATATGCTAGCTGATTCTGCACCACTTGGTGGTGAATTGATGTGTGAGAAGCTAGACGTTCTGAAGACTTTTTATTACGAGTGAGATATTGTGATAGCCCTTTGGGAAGGAATGAACACTGTGGTCTGAGGAGAACGGCGCTGCGGGGAGTTACCAGGGGATCTGGCTGAAGCTCAAAACTCAAAGGAAAAACGAGACGAAATTAATAGTTACTGATGCCATCGGAGTTGAAACTCTTCGCTTATTTTTGTTCCGGGACACGCAGGCGTCGATGGAAATGAAAGAGCTGACAGGTTGGCTGGATGTGCTATCACTACCGACGGTCGGCCTATGGATCATGCTGATATTATCAATGCCCTCAGAGAAATGGGAAGGATAGAGGACTTTGGTGGCAGTGAATCCACATCACTCGCCAGAATGGCAGACTTGGGAATTAAGATCGGCACAGCAAAAAACGAGACGCACACCGGACACGTCAGAAGACTTGTTAATCAACATAGAACTGGTACTATTAGCCATCGGACGTTGGGATTCATACTGAGGGGAGGATCTGAGCACCTATGGACATGTCTGGAGTGCAATGATGATAACCCAACTAACTAACTAACTAACTAACTAACTAACTAACTAACTAACTAACTAACTAACTAACTAAGTCTTCGCTTGCTGTTGAAGATGGAGACGGAACGCTTATGCGAGTGTCCCGAGTACTATGATGTCGATTCTTAATTCAACATTCAACACTGGAGGGTCTTTCCCAGTGTGCTTTCTTCTAGTTAAAATCTTGGGTACTTGGCTGTTTTTCTTTGGTTTGTACTTACAAGGACTTATGTGTTGTTGTGTTATTCTTTCCATCATCTTAATTTTGTGTGTTTCCTGTCTGGTGTCTTCTTGATTGGTTGACGCTTAGGATTTGGTTCTTCCGTCTCCGTCTTTCTTCTGTTCTCTCCTCATCTTTTCTCTCAGTCTCTTTTAGAGTGTTGCTCGTGAGAGTCGTTCTTCATTAGCCTGGATGTTTTTCATTAAAAATGCCTTGTCTATTGCAGTCTCGAACCTGTCTTCAGAGTGGTTTCCTACCTTGCTGTTAGACTTGTTCTTTGTTACATCTTTTGGCTTGTCTTCTGCTGAGTTTCCACTGATCTTCTTATCTGTTGGAGGATGTTTGGACCTGCTTCTTTTTCTGTCCTCTTCATTCTGCTGGTTTTGCAAAGTGTTTAATTTCACTATTGTTTCATCTTTTAGTTCCCTGAATGACTTGATATTTTTGTCTAATTTCTTTCGTGTTTTGTGCACGTTTTTCTGCTTCACTATCTGGTTAAGCTTTTAAGACAAATTTAACTGGAATTCCTTGGACAAAAGAAAAAAGATCTGGCAGGTTGTATCAATTTTTAAAATCCTCTTATCTATGGCATTAGATGGTGTGGGTGTGTATGGGCTGTTTGTGTGTATATGTGTATTTGTAAAGGAATTTCTCTTCTCCTTCTTCTTCTTCTTCTTCTTCTTCTTCTTCTTCTTCTTCTTCTTCTTCTTCCTTCTTCTTCTTCTTCTTCTTCTTCTTCTTCTTCTTCTTCTTCTTTCTTCTTCTTCTTCTTCTTCTTTCTTCTTCTTCTTCTTCTTCTTCTTCTTCTTCTTTTTTTTTTTCTTCTTCTTCTTCTTCTTCTTCTTCTTCTTCTTCTTCTTCTTCTTCTTCTTCTTCTTCTTCTTCTTCTTTTTCTTCTTCTTTTTCTTCTTCTTCTTCTTCTTCTTCTTCTTCTTCTTCTTCTTCTTCTTCTTCTTCTTCTTCTTCTTCTTCTTCTTCTTCTTCTTCTTCTTCTTCTTCTTCTTCTTTTTCTTCTTCTTCTTCTTCTTTTTCTTCTTCTTCTTCTTATTCTTAGTCTGGTTATGTTTCTGCTGCTGCTGCTCCTCCTCCGCCTTCTCTCCCTTTGAGTTAACCATCTGTTCCTGCAGATTGATTTGGTTGTTCGTCCGTTTCTGGACCTAACTTTTGTTCAAGAACTTGAGTTTTGCGTGCACAGCCGTCTTGCAGATCTAGTTTATTTATATGCAGACTGTTTGTTTCTCGCATCTCAGGCATATGCACTTCGACTTTGAAGAAAACGCCCTCAATTATTCGGCTCTTACGACATGCTTGTTAGGAAGGCAGCGTTTCTATTCTTATTTCCCCCTACATTGAAACCCCGGAACCCACATGGTGTGTATTAGAACATGTCGTTGGTTTATTGTGTGACTGTGTTTGTGTGTGTGAATATGTGTGTCTTGTGGGTTGGTGGGGGGGGGGGGATCGGTGGTTGCGGCAGGGTGAGGTGGGGGGAGAGGGGAGAAGGGAGAGCGAGGTTCATTCACGTTGTCTGAATATGCAGCATTGAAAGAAAAAGAAATGGGATAACGAAGATAACGAACACGTCAATGAAAAGGGGCCTTTAGAACAATTCATCAAGTTAAATGCTCCACACACATGTTTTTTTCTGTTGTTCACCTGGCAAATCAAATTAGACTCTCTTTCTCTCTCTCTCTCTCTCTCTCTCTCTCTCTCTCTCTCTCTCTCTCTCTCTCTCTCTCTCTCTCTCTCTCTCTCTCTCTCTCTCTCTCTCTCTCTCATATTTAAACCTGACTCCGTTTATTCGAGACAACGGTTTCCCACTTAAATGACACAAAAACGGGAACTATAATTTTCTCTAATAAATTATGACTCAATTTGCTGGGGGGAAACAAAAATAGCGAAATAAAATAGAGCGTGTGTGAAGTGTGTCTTTTTGCTCGCAATCATGAGTTTTATTTAGATAATTATTTTTCTCGGACATATAGTGCTAGGCCCATTTTATAGACAAATCGGCCCTCCCCTCAGCAGTATGGTCGTCTTTATTTCCCGATATACTTTCTGGTGTTAATTTTAATCTAGGTCGACTTAGGAATGCTGTTTAAACATGTAAAAGAGAAGGAAAAAAAAAGTATCAAGGTTGACACCTTGAAGGGCGCTCTCGAGGTTTGAGGTTTGAACAACGGATCAACATCATGGCATACGGGTAGTAGCCTATAAGGGAATCGTTCTTCTTCTAACTCAAGTTTGAGTCTGGAGAAGCTCAGCACAGTGCACCGGCACTGTAGCACCGGCGAGGACCCTGATTGGGTGGGTTTTTTTTTAACTCTGTTTTAAATCTGTTCCTGCAGATTGATTCGGTTGTTCGTCCGTTTCTGGACCTAACTTTTGTTCAAGAACTTGAGTTTTGCGTGCACAGCCGTCTTGCAGATCTAGTTTATTTATATGCAGACTGTTTGTTTCTCGCATCTCAGGCATATGCACTTCGACTTTGAAGAAAACGCCCTCAATTATTCGTTTCTTACGACATGCTTGTTAGGAAGGCAGTGTTTCTATTCTTTTTTCCCCCTACATTGAAACCCCGGAACCCACATGGTGTGTATTAGAACATGTCGTTGGTTTATTGTGTGTGTATTACTGACTGTGTTTGTGTGTGTGAATATGTGTGTCTTGTTGGGTGGTGGGGGGGGGGATCGGTGGTTGCGGCAGGGTGAGGTGGGGGGAGAGGGGAGAAGGGAGAGCGAGGTTCATTCACGTTGTCTGAATATGCAGCATTGAAAGAAAAAGAAATGGGATAACGAAGATAACGAACACGTCAATGAAAAGGGGCCTTTAGAACAATTCATCAAGTTAAATGCTCCACACACATGTTTTTTTCTGTTGTTCACCTGGCAAATCAAATTAGACTCTCTTTCTCTCTCTCTCTCTCTCTCTCTCTCTCTCTCTCTCTCTCTCTCTCTCTCTCTCTCTCTCTCTCTCATATTTAAACCTGACTCCGTTTATTCGAGACAACGGTTTCCCACTTAAATGACACAAAAACGGGAACTATAATTTTCTCTAATAAATTATGACTCAATTTGCTGGGGGGAAACAAAAATAGCGAAATAAAATAGAGCGTGTGTGAAGTGTGTCTTTTTGCTCGCAATCATGAGTTTTATTTAGATAATTATTTTTCTCAGCTTCGTCTTTTGTGTGGCAAAGCTGAGATGATGCAGGAGAGTGCACTGGATTGTTGAGAAATTATCTGGTTAAGATTGAGATCAGTAGAATGTCATGGACTTTTCGTCCAGGGTATTCAGGTGTGCGGGTAAACGAGCAGACTGACAGAGGAGCTGATTTCGCTCCTCTGTGCGGTGATCGGACATATAGTGCTAGGCCCATTTTATAGACAAATCGGCCCTCCCCTCAGCAGTATGGTCGTCTTTATTTCCCGATATACTTTCTGGTGTTAATTTTAATCTAGGTCGACTTAGGAATGCTGTTTAAACATGTAAAAGAGAAGGAAAAAAAAAGTATCAAGGTTGACACCTTGAAGGGCGCTCTCGAGGTTTGAGGTTTGAACAACGGATCAACATCATGGCATACGGGTAGTAGCCTATAAGGGAATCGTTCTTCTTCTAACTCAAGTTTGAGTCTGGAGAAGCTCAGCACAGTGCACCGGCACTGTAGCACCGGCGAGGACCCTGATTGGGTGGGTTTTTTTAAAACTCTAAATGTTGCCCGGGCAGCGCAGTTTGGTTACTCTATTTTATTTACAACTGCCAGGGGTGTTTTCTACGTGCGCAACAATGCACACGGGCGCCCGATCTCACTACCCAGAGACCAGGGGGAATTATTAGAAGTCCAGGTCCACGTGAAAAAAATTCCAGCCCTTACCGGGGATTCAACCCGGAACCTCTGGCACTTGAGGCGGACACCTTGCCTCGAGACCACAAAGCTCCCTAAAAAAAGGGTATATCTCTTTTGAAATCACACCCACACGCTCTGTTTGTGCAGAGTATAATGATAGGGTGTAAAAGGCAATTGATAACTTCATAGTACATAAGAGTAGATGACATTCTTAAGCCAGATAAACAAGCATGAATATTATTGCGACACGCCAAAAGTTGTCTCAGTCGCTTACTTCAGACATGCTGATAAAAGTCTTGAAATAAGCGGATTTGTTTCAGATTCAGGATAAAGTCGTAGTTGAGGGTGTTTTCACATGTGTGTGTGTGTGTGTGTGTGTGTGTGTATGTGTGTGTATGTGCGCGCATTCGCGCGTATGCGTGTATGTCAATGTGTGCAATGGAGGTGAATATTTTTTTTTTTTTAACAATCATTAGAAAATGGATATTACTGTGCGCAGTAAGTTGCGTTAATCGGCTCTATCCCGGTGGAAAGACCTGGTTGTTCGTCCATTTATGGACTTTGGCGTTGTTTCAGGACCTCACTTTTGCGTGTGCATCCGTTTTACAGATGTTGTTTATTTGTATGCAGACTATTATTTTCTTGCCTCTTAGGCAGATGCGCTCCAACTTCGAAGTAAGCCCCCAATAAGTCGACTCTTACGACATGCTTGTTTGAAAAGTAATGGGTCTATTCTTGTTTTTCCCCACAATTGGGGCCCCGGAACTACACGGGGAGGCACAGTAAGTAAACGCGATGATGATGATGATGATGATGATGATGATAATGATGATACATACACCCATATGTATGTATAGTGTATACCAGCCTCCCCCTTCCCCCCCCCCACCCCAACAACCATCTCCAGGTACTAAAGTACGGGTCCAACCACTCGTTTTGGTGCACTACATACCTGGCACAAAGACACCAGACCACAGTTGTAGCCGATACTGCTCGCAGGAGGTTGAAAGTGGTCGATTTTAAGTTTGTTTTTGTTTTGTTTTCATAAATTTATGGATGGATATTACACAAACGCAAATCCTACAAGTATTCGAGGATGCCCGAAAAGGCAGAGAATACAGTCAGTCTTGCAAGCTAAACTGTAGTACTCGGGCGGCCGTCATGGTTTAGCGGTTAGACGCTCGTCTGCGATTTTAAAGGTCGTGGGTTCAGATTCCGATGAAGCCCGGTTTTTGTCAAACATGACCTTAGCTCTTAGGTCGCCCAGCCAGCTTTAAATGACTACTAGATAAAATCATGGAAATAAAGGCGGCCTTCGTGATGTTGCTCATTTCAACTACCATTTCAACTATGTATGTGTGTAAAGATGTAGGTGTATGTATAGATGTATGTATGTATGTGTGTAAAGATGTAGGTGTATGTATAGATGTATGTGTGTATGTGTGTAAAGATGTAGGTGTATGTATAGATGTATGTGTGTATGTGTGTAAAGATGTAGGTGTATGTATAGATGTATGTATGTATGTGTGTAAAGATGTAGGTGTATGTATAGATGTATGTATGTATGTGTGTAAAGATGTAGGTGTATGTATAGATGTGTGTATGTATGTGTGTAAAGATGTAGGTGTATGTATAGATGTGTGTAAGTATGTGTGTGTATGTATGTATGTATGTATGTATGTATGTATGTATGTATGTATGTATGTATGTATGTATGTATGTATGTATGTATGTATGTATGTATGTATGTATGTATGTATGTATGTATGTATGTATGTAAGTATGTATGTATGTATGTATGTATGTATGTATGTATGTATGTATGTATGTATGTATGTATGTATGTATGTATGTATGTATGTATGTATGTATGTATGTATGTATGTATGTATGTATGTATGTATGTATGTATGTATGTATGTATGTATGTATGTATGTATGTGTGTAAAAATGTAGGTATAAGTATACATGTGTGTGTATGTATGTATGCATGGGAGTGTAAATGTGTGGTTGTGGGAGTATGTGGGTGTCTGTACATGTGATTCTATGTGTGCGTATGCATGCATGCATGTGTTGGTGTGTATGTATGAAATGAATGTGTGTGTGCATGTATGTCAATATGTATATGTGTATGTCTTTTTTGTTTGTGTATGTATGTAGATGCGTGTATATATGTATTACGTATGTCTGTATATGAATGTGCATTTATGAGAATGTAAGAGTATATTTACGTGTGTGTGAGTGTGTAAGATTGTGTACACGTGATGTTTGTATGCATTATTCTATTCTGACATTCTTTTAATATGCCCCAACCATTTTAGTCTATTAGCTCTCACGATGCCAGTGATCAGTGGTGATTTTAAACAGATTGTGTATTTCGTTGTTGCTTCTCACTCTCCATTCCCTTCTGTTTGCATCTTTGATGGGTGCAAAGATTCGTCGTTAGCTCTGTTTTCGAAAACCTATTATAAGGCTTCATCTCTTTTAGTTGTGCTCCAAGTTTTAGAGCCATATAGAACGACTGGTCTTATAAATATTTTTAATATTTTGATCTTTGTGTTGCGAGACAGACAATTGTGACTTTTGCGGATGTTGAAGAGCATAGTGTACTTTATTTTCAGACTGTATTCTAGATTACATTTCTTCTATCAGCATGGAGCAGTTGAAGTTTCATAATATAGCTAAAATCGATTACTAAAACACCGTTCTATAGCAATGATATTCTAAACTAACGGCTACATGTCGCTTGAAATGTTACGTAACAGAACATTTAATTGCTGTGCTCAGAAATTGATTTCAAAGGGTCAACAGTCATTAAACATAAACCCGATATTACGTAGTCACAACCATTATTTTAAGGACTATAAAACTTTGCACGTTATACCCAAGGGGAGCAATAGTTGCAGTGAATATAAAATGCGTTGACCTGATTGTCACAGATGTGGCAATAACAATAAGAAGAACTCCACAGGGAAGCATGCTTCTAGTTTGGGTAATAAAAATAACAATCCAGATTTCTGAAATTTGCTTAGGCTAAACATCATATGGTCGGATGAATACCACATCAGCCACCGAGTGTCGTTTGGTCAATAAAATACAAGTCTGGACTTATGTGGACAATTTGCCTGCAGGCGTTGGAAGGGTCCTTTATCTCTAGTTTTAACAAATCAACCATCATATGTTATTGTTGTGTGTCACTATGTCATATGTCATTCTTGTGTGTCATTATGTCATGTGTCATTGTTCTGTGTCATTATGTCATCTGTCAGTGTTGTGTGTCATTATGTCATATCTCATTGTTCTGTGTCATTATGTCATCTGTCATTGTTGTGTGTCATTATGTCATATCTCATTGTTCTGTGTCATTATGCCATAGGTCATTGTTGTGTGTCATTATGTCATGTGTCATTGTTGTGTATCATTATGTTATGTGCCATTGTTGTGTGTCATTATGTCATATGTCATTGTTATGTGTCATTATGACGTATGTCAATGTTGTCTGTCATTATGTCATGTGTCATTGTTGTGTACTTTCATAGACATGGGCAATAGCCACGCATCGTGCGTTGACTGAGACCGATAGAGTTAAGACACGAAAATAACAAGGATGTCTGGTAAAAGTAACGTTGCTCTCCCCATTTATACAGTGTTTTACACTAGCTCACGTCTGATAGGTCGACCTTCAGCCTAACTCAATTCTGATTTGTCGACTTTGAGTCGCGTCTTTAGCACAAGATTACGGGAGTGTTCCGTAATGCATTGCTATCGCGTGTTGTAAATTTCAGCATGTCAGCGCTTTTAAAACTCCAAATACATCGACAAACTGGCTCTAACACACAAACCCTTTAGAGAGGGATGAAGCTTAGATCACAGGCATTCTCGTTCTTGGAATAAAAACGTAAATGCAAGACATCCTAGAAAGCAAACAACAGAGCGGCACACCCGTAACCTCCGCAAATGTAGACCAGCCCAAAAAACTTATCACTACTTTGTTTGTAGAGACTAACGTTTGTTTAAATTGATGTCTTTGTGTGAGTGTATGTATGACATGTTTATGTATATGTGACTATACCAGTTATAGGACAGGAAAGAAGATAAATTTAACAGCCGGAAATAATGTCTCCTGCCTAAGCCTTGAAGCAAACTATCAATAAGAAATCATGGGCCATCAAGTAACGTGAGCGTGGTTTAACTACAGCCATCGTGGGAACTTATGGGGCTACTATTCAACACACTTGGTTAAATTTCACCAGGCGTTTAGTTTTCTCTGGTTCCTATCTCATCACAGAGGTGAAGACAGCAAGGACCCATTCTAACTCCACGAGTTGAGTTGAGTCAAGAATTGACATCACAGCACTCAGGATTTTCCCATATGCTCTCCGTCTCTATCTTCAGCAGCCAGCACAGATTACCAGTACTAATGGTGCCAATTGTAGTCTGGTTATACTTGTATGTCCGTCGTGCTTTTTCTCTGAGTGCAGTGAGCCAGCCAGACTCTCAAGTCACACCCAGATACCTCATTGTCTCCAGGCCATAAAAATTTTCTTTTCTGACTTCTTTACTTGTTCCCAAAGGGCCTTGATCACATCTGCCTTGTGATGCACCAGTTCACTACCCAATGGGGCAGATCCAGCCAATATGTCTGCTTGTTCATTCCTTACAACGCCGAAATGGCCTGGAGAGCAAAACAAAAATCAAAAGTATACTCCTTAACTGTGACCTTCTGAGTGAATTCCACGAATGAATTAACAAATCAAGAACTTGCATCCCTGTGCTCGAGACATTCTCTTAGGCGCTCTGTTCCCTCTATCAGCAGCCAGCGAAGAGTTACCATACTTATGGTGCCAGCTGCAACTTGACTGAAATTTATCATGTCTGTTTCCTTACTCGATGCTCACTGATAGCTTCAGCTAAATCCACCTCCCCAGACATGTATGCTACATTCTACTGATTCTCCACTTGATCCCGGGTAGCCTTTACTCCTTCTGAATTATCACAAAGTAGCTCGCTGTCCAGAGGTGCGACAGCAGTTAATCTATCAGCTAGACCAGTGATTCCCAAACTGTGCGCCGCAGCGCCCCGGGGAGCCTCGACCTCTTCACAGGGGTGCCGCGAAATATTATAAAAGCTTCATAATTAATGTAACCAAGACTCGAATAATCATACTTTTACTTGGGTTAGGGCTCCGTGGAAAAATTGTAATTGAAAAAGGCGCCGCGACAAAAAAAAGTTTGGAAAACCACGAGCTAGACCATTAAACGAAAAAACAAATCGAACGTGTTAGACAAACAAACATTCCATATAATCCTGAGCTTCATGCCATGCTTCATTAAGGTTCCTTTTGTAAAGTAAAGGACCCTTTTCTTTCCAGTGTCTTTTGGAGCAAATGATGCTTGACTCATATCCGTCCCAGGATATGCTGGTGTGAAAGGCAATGATAGAGCAGACGCTCTGGCTGGCAGTGTGACTATCTGGAATGGGTCCTCTATGGACAGGAGCCAACCGTCAACCTCAACAGTTGGAGTTACAAGAGGCCTTCAAGAGGATGCTGGAGCATTTGCGGTCATGTCGGATGTGCGATGAACATGATCCTAAAATTGAACTATAAAACAATGTATAGACTAATCTGCACTCGGTGGCTAAGGTGTTTAACATCACACAGTCCCCTTTCGTTCGTTAGTTGCGTATCCTTTACAGGACGTTGCAGAACCAACCCCAACAGCCCCTGGCTGTTGTGTGTTTTTTCTAGGCGAATTTATGTCCTGTAGTTTGCCATTGCTTTCTGGACGTTCGGCTTTCTTGATACTATTGTCGAAACCAACGCAAGGCGCATGGCCCGCAGCTGGGATCAAACCGGCATTACGAAGCGTTCGCATCGACTTAGCCACAGAGCCAACCCAGTCCCCTTTACTTTCTTGACTGTACCTGGTACCCATTTTTAGACTGCATCAGACGACACCGAAAGGGAATCTTCTTCTTCTTCTGCCTTTCTATCCCCCAATGGAGCAGGGGCCCTCAACCAACTCACGCCAAGTCGTTCTTTCCTTCGTTATTACATGGAGCTCTCCCCATGTCCTCCCTATCTTTCTAACTTCATTCTCCAGCTCTCTTCTCCGTGTGTTTTTTGGCCTTCCTTTATTCATATGCCCCTGTGGGTTCCAATGCAAAGACATTCTAGTTATGCTGTTCTCCTGTTTTCTCAGTGTGTGTCCTATCCAACGCCATCGTCTTTTCCTCACCTCTTGGTCCACTGGAGCCTGTTTAGTTCTCTCCCAAAGTTCGACATTAGTTATTCTATCATACCATTTAATTCCCTCTATTCTGCGCAGGCATCAGATAATGAATGTCTGTAATTTATCAGTAATTGTCTTAGCTGTTCTCCATGTTTTCGCCCAATACAAAAGTACTGATTTGATATTAGAATTACAAATTTGTAGTTTAGTATTTCTTTTAATTTTTTTTTGGACGTCCACAAATTCCCTAGTGCTATGAAAGCCCCTCTTGTCTTTTGTATTCTTATTTTAATATCTCTGTCAGTTCCTCCATCTTTATCTACATTACTGCCTAAATAGGTGTACGACTCCACGTCTTGGAGTGGGGTGCCATTAAGAGAAACCACATTACTATTTGCCTGATTTATTCTCATTATCTTTGTCTTTCCCTTATGGATTTTCAGACCAAGCTGCTGTGATCTCGCATTAAGTATATTTAACTAAAGGGAATAGGAGGTGCTAAAAACAGAGAGGGAAAAGTATATTTGGAAGTTTAATCTTTTTGAAGCTATTCACTTGCATCCTACTGTGAAAACCTACCACATGAGACTGGTCAATATCATACCTTTCTACATGTGGGTTCAGGGCCCAATTGTGGAGGGGACAAAAACACAAGAATATACCAACTGCCTCCCCAACAAGCATGTTGAGAGAGTCGTCTAACTGGGGGCTTCCTTTGATTTCGGAGTACCTCGCCTGAATGGCACGGAAACAACAGTTTGAATACAAATTAGTCATACCTGTAAAATGGGTATGCACGCAATACTCAGAATCTAGAACAAGACTAAAGTCCACAGGTGGCAACAACAACAAAACCAGAACTTTCAGTAACAGTGTATAACAGGTGAACGGGTAAAGGACAAAGAAGATAACTTTTGTCTGTACTTCCTATGACAGTTGATTGTAAATACTTTTAGCTGAAAATTGTTTGCAGGTCAGTAAAATTGAGAAAGAAATTCACCTCCTCCCGTGCTGGAACACATATCACTAAGTCTGCAGGCCAACGTGTTAACTACAGCGCCACATTTGAAGCAAGAGACTGGGTCATTAATTGTCACCGGTACTGGATGTCAGGCACCAGACAATTTATTGCATGTAAACGTGTTTCCTCCAGACATCCGTATTTCACCGGAGAGTTCCCAGGTTACGGCTCGAAAGCTCTCATGTAGTCTTGTCATTTGTGTTTATGCGATTGATTTTGTGTGTGTTCCTGTGATTTCACCTGATTCCCAATATTTTATCTTTACTTCTTTGATGAATATTTTTACAGACATGTTTACTGAAGGACAGGACAATGCTATAGAGATGTATTGATTCTTGACTGGCAGTTCTCGTGGATATAACTTCTAACTCTGCTAAAAGTACAATTTCTACTACTACTATTACTACTACTAACAACAACTACTACTACTACCACTACTACTACTAATAATATTTAGTTAGTTGCGTATCCTTTACAGGACGTTGCAGAACCAACCCTAACAGCCCCTGCCTGTTGTGTGGTTTCTCTAGGCAAATTTACGTCCAGTAGTTTGCCATTGCTTTCTGGAGGGTCGGCTTTCTTGATACCACTGTTGAAACCAACGCAAGGCGCATTGCCGGCAGCTGGGATAGAACCCGGCATCCCTCATAACGAAGCGAAGCGTTCGCATTGACTTAGCCACAAAGCCGACACTACTACTATTACAAATGCTATTAATACTACTCCTATTGGAAAACTACTACTAATACTACTACTACTACTACTACTACTACTACTACTATCACCACCACTACTACTACTACTACTACTACTACTACTACTACTACTACTACTACTACTACTACTACTACTACTACTACTACTACTATCACCACCACTACTACTACTTCTACAACTTCTACTACTACTACTACTACTACTACTAACACTACTACTACTATTACTACCACCACAACTACTATCACTGCGACTGCTGCTGTAACTACTGCTACCGGTGTAACTATACAATTGCTAAAATAACCACTGCCACTACTGATGTAGCAACTACTACTGACAAATCTGCTACCACTGATATAACTACTAGTGCTAAAATAATTACTGCTAAAACTTCTACCACTACTGGAACAATGACTGCTATTACTTACGTTAATGCTACTATCGGAACAATTACTGCCACTACTTATGTTAATGCTACTACTGGAAAAATTACTGCCACTACTTATGTTAATACTACTACTGGAAAAATTACTGCCACTACTTATGTTAATACTACTACTGGAGAAATTACTGCCACTACTTATGTTAATACTACTACTGGAAAAATTACTGCCACTACTTATTTTAATACTACTACTGGAAAAATTACTGCTACTACTTATGTTAATGCTACTACTGGAAAAATTACTGCCACTACTTATGTTAATACTACTACTGGAACAATTTCTGCCAATACATATGTTAATGTTACTAATGGAATAATTACTGCTACTACTTTTGTTATTGCTACTACTGGAACAATTACTGCCACTACTTATGTTGATACTACTAATGGAATAATTACTGCCACTACTTATGTTAATACAACTAATGGAATAATTACTGCTACTACTTATGTTAATGCTACTAATGGAACAATTACTGCCACTGCTTATGTTAATGCAACTACTGGAATAATTACTGATACCACTTATTTTGATACTACTAATTGAATAATTATTGCCACTACTTATGTTAATACAACTAATGGAATAATTACAGCTACTACTTATGCTAATGCTACTATTGGAATAATTACTGCTACTACTTATGTTAATATTACTACTGGAACAATTACTGCTACTATTTATGTTAATACTACTACTGGAACCTTACTGCTACTATTTATGTTAATGCTACTACTGGAACAATTACTGCTACTGTTTATGTTAATACTATTACTGGAACATTACTGCTACTATTTATGTTAATACTACTACTGGAACAAATGCTGCTACTACTTATGTTAATGATACTACTAAAATAATTACTGCTACTACTTATGTTAATGCTACTACTGGAATAATTACTGTTACTACTTATGTTAATGCTGCTACTGGAATAATTACTGCTACTTTTTATGTTAATACTACTACCGGAATAATTACTGCTACTACTTATGTTAATGCTATTACCGGAATAATTACTGCTACTACTTATGTTAATGATATTACGGGAATAATTACTGCTACTAATACTTCTACTACTGATGTAACTACTACAGCTTAAAAAATGACTGCTACTCCTTCTTTCAACGACTGATACCAAAATAATTACTGAATCTATTTATATAACTACTACTGCTGAAAACAGTTACTGTAACACTATTACCAAATAATTATTGCTGCTACTGATATAGATTCTACCACTGCTGGAATAAATACTGCTATTACTGATAATAATAAATGACTTTGGCTCCCAGGTGGGCCCAACCTTGTGTGGGTACAGGGTGAAGTCCCGGGAAAGTAAAGGCGGCCGGCGTAATGCTGACCACATCACCCATCTTGTGCCACTTGGTCTATACAAATATAGGTCTAGCCCTATATGCCCTATACACCTGAATTACTGCTACTTGTGTGTTAAACTCACTTTGTTGTTCAATTGTAGTAGGCGTCAGAGGCGTTATCGCATACACTGGTCGTAAAGGCGCTGGATGATAAAGATGGCAGAGCCGAGTGCAAAAGGTCCACACGGTTAAATTGTGCGTCAGGGCTTTCTTGAAAATAACGGCTTTCAGCGATCATCACGGGGATTGTGAGACGCAGGTGTTACCGGTAGGTGAACGTGAACCCCGATGTCGACTGTGATAAACGACATCAGTATTTTATTTATATCTATCTGCTGCCATAAAAGCTGCCGTGGTGTCTCCGTGGGAAATGGTTCTTTGATTACTTGAAAAAAAAATTTTTTTTTTTAACTTACTGTCATAATGAGAGACATGTATTTCAAATGCATTAAATTGTTGAATGTTGATGAAGAATCGACATCACAGCACTCAGGACACTCCCATAAGCGCTCTGTCCCTATCTTCAACAGCACACGAAGAGTTCCGATTCCTATCGCACCAGTAACTGTCCGCTTGAAATCCGTCTCGCCCTTTTTTGAGTGGTGAGCGTCGGCCACATCCCCTGGTAACTTCCCGCAGCGCCATTCTCCTCAGACCGTAATTTTCTATTCGTGCCTTTGCAATGTTCACTCGCTCCGAAAGGGGTCTCAGAACATCTAGCTTGTCATATATCAGTTCACCACCAAGTGGTGCAGTACCGGCCGGTCTATCTGTCTGCTAATTTCCCAACACACCGACGTGATCTGGAGAGAATATCCAAAGGACGCTAACTAGCTGCGACCTCTAAAGTCATGCTTGCCATTCTGCACGGAGCATGACTGTCCTAAGCTTTCTCAACATGCCGTTTGGGTCAGTTACAGTCACGGCATGTGCACACAGCTGATATTTCAAATGCATTTAGTAATAAATGTCTGAGAAAATTCATGAACATAAAATTCGATGAATTCAAAAGCAGGTAGAAAATCAGAGAATTCTCTGGACAGATACCTGCATCTACTGCAATAAGACAAAGAAGGCGGAGATATATTGGGCACACTCTAAGACAAAATAAGCAAATAATGAAAAACCAAGCACTAGTTGTGAGAAAGCAATAGGATGTTCAAGGGAAACATTATTAACAACAGCTAAATCTGCTGGGCTGAATTCCATCCCAGAAATCGAGAGAGTTGCAAACGTTGGAGCGTAGTGTATAACAGTAACCAAAAGAATGATGATGATGATGATGACGACGATGATGGTGATGATGATGATGATAATGGTGAGGATGGTGGTGATAATGATGATAATGATAATGATGATGATGGTGATGATGATGATGATAATGATGATAATGATGATAATGATGATGGTGGTGGTGGTGATGATGATAATGATGATAATGGTGGTGATGATGATGATGATGATAATGATGATAATGATGATAATGATGATGGTGGTGGTGGCGATGATGATAATGATGATGGTGGTGATGATGATGATAATGATGATGGTGGTGATGAGCGACAGAGCACTACTGTTCCCGTCCGATGTGCACTCATAATGAATTGTCATCACAATCATATAACTTTTTTCTTCATTAGCTTTCATTAAGTTCTCATTTTTTTCTAAAATTTTCTGAAACATTTTTTTGAAGAAAGAAAAATGAGCCAAACAGCTTTGTAAACGACATGTCAAGCCATAAATGTGAGTTGCCGGCGATTACAAGCTACGACTGATTGCTCGAGTAATTCCGCTTTTTTAGCGAAAGGTGATTATTTCATATTTTCATTATTGATTGTTTCAGATTTAATCAAATATTTTCCTTGAGAAGACTGAAGCAGACTGAACTAGCGTTTAGTTTGTCCAGCAAGTGGTACATTCTTCAATATGCAACAGGCTTTGTCCATAAGTACTGGTGTTGACTGGTTAGCTCTTTGCCTCGCCTTTTGAAGGTTCTCAGTTCGATGGTGATCGTGGTTCACTTCGCCAGTTCATATATTGTGGAGGGTCATGGGGTTTGTTGCTAGAGCTACAGGCTTTGTGTGATGGCTGTTAGGATGATCAGCCGCTCTATGGTCAGAGACTTGCCCATGCTGGGTAAACCCTCTCGAAAGATAGTCGATACTCAGTACAATAAACTTAGTAATACTAAACTTAAGGTTAGTTACGTATCCTTCACAGGACGTTGCAGAACCAACCCCAATAGCTCCTGGCTGTTGTGTGGTTTTTCTAGGCAAATTTACGTCCAGTAGTTTGCCATTCTTTCTGGACGGTCGGCTTTCTTGACACCACTGTCGAAACCAACTTAAGGCGCATGGCCCGCAGCTGGGATCGAACCCGGCATCCCGGCATTACGAAGCGTTTGCATCGACTTTGCCACAGAGCCGACACTGAACATAAATTGCAATGAAATTATCAGTAGGCATAATGTAATGGCGGCGTCCGTGGCTTAGGCGTCGCGAGTCCGACTCGTAATTCCACCACCTCTGGGCTTGATTCGTGTTCCAAAACTCAAGTGTTGCCTGCCTGTCCGTTTCACAGATTGACTTATTTCTATGCAGACTATTGGCTCTTTGTCTCCCAGGCGAGTGTCCTTTATCTGTTTCTTGATCAGCCCATTGCATTGGAGAACGCTGTTTTCTTGTAGTACGCTCTATCCTATGCCTGAAGACAACTTATCACAGACATCAGAAGGAGACAGTCATCATTTTTCGGCCATGTTATGAGAAAAGGGAAAATAGAACAATTTGTGACCACTGGAAAGATCTGTGAAAGGAGGGATAGAGGAAGACAACGAGAGAAGATGCTTGACAGTCTTGTTGCATGGCATGGAGGTGTGTCGGCACACGAACTGATACGTGCTGCAGGAGATCGCAGATTATGGAGAGGCATGATCGCCCACCTTAGTCGGCAAGGTACCTGATGATGATGATGACGCTCTATCTGCGGGCTGATTTTGTTCTATTGTTAGCAGAAGACCAAATCATTTAATTATATGATTTCTATCAAATTATTTTTCCATAATATGCCAACTATTACTCTTAGTTTTTCCTTGATGACGATGCCTCTTTTTTTTCCCCGCTGCCTTTCTTTCAAATATCTTCTCACGTATTGTAATGTTTTGTTTATGTTTTTCTAGGACTCTCCATGTCTGGCACTGATAGCATAAAGATGGTACGAATAGGGCATTTATTAGCTGTTTTTTTTTTATTGTATTATTTGCTGATTTAAATGCTTCAATTTGTTGACAAATTATAAAACTCTGTTAACCAACCAGCTTCACAAATATAGATACTAGATAAATCCAGGATATTCTAGGAATTGTCTGGGAAAGAGGAACGTTGAGGCAGGGAACCGCTCACCTCACCTCCTAAACAGACCTATTTTACAGAGTAGCGTCTATGGTAAATAATGTTAAAATCAGAATTTGTATAGACAATACCCAATCCATTGGTGATAAGGTCAACATAACGCCGGCGACTTTTACGTCCCAGGACTGAAGAAGAAGAGGAAACAACAAGGGAAGAAGAAGAAGAGGAAGAAGAAGAGGTAGAAGAAGATGAAAAAGAAGAGGAAGAAGAAGAGGAAAACCAAGAAAAAGAAAGAAGAGGAAGAGGAAGAAGAAGAGGAAAGCCAAGGGGAAGAAGAGGAGGAAGAAGAAGAGGAAGGAGGTAAAAGAAGAAGAGGAAGAAGGAGAGGAAAACCAAGAGGAAGAAGAAGAGGAAAACCAAGAGGAAGAAGAAGAAGAAGAAGAAGAAGAAGAAGAAGAAGAAGAAGAAGAAGAAGAAGAAGAAGAAGGAGAAGGAGAGAAAAAAAGGGGAAGAAGAAGAGGAAGAAGAAGAGGTAGAAAAAGATGAAGAAAAAGAGGAAGAAGAATAGAAAGAAGAAGAGGAAAACTAAGAGGAAGAAGAAGAGGAAGACCAAGAGAAAGAAGAAGATGAAGAGGAAGAAGAGGAAGACGAAGAGGAAAACAAAGAGGAAGAGCAAGTGGAAAAAGAAGAGGAAGACGAAGAGGAAGAAGGAGAGTAGCCTGAGGAAGAAGAGGAAGAAAATCCGCTGGGGTGAATTAAACACAGTGAAGGTAACACTTGGTGATTTTGAGAAGAAACTGAGTGGTCCCAATTTGCGAAGAATTGCCCAATTGAAATCCGACGGATCGAAGAGAAAACTGGCCCCTTACTAAGTGCTATTGCAGACAGTCAAAGGGTTAGTCTGTGAAGAAATCAGACTTGTAATACTGGTCTGACTGGGAGAAACTGTGGTGAAGTGGTTAGATGCTTGCCTGCTGGCTCGAAGGTCTTAAGGTCGAATCCGCATCGATTTTTATTTTTTTATTTTTTATTTTAGCTTTGACTTCGACGTCGACCCAGTCTAAAATGGGTATCAGGTAATTCCCTCGAGGTAAAGGTGGCCGGCATAATGCTAAACACATCTACGATCGAGTGTCACTTACTCTAGCATCATTTTCGGCTGACCCAACTGGGATAAACAGCATTGTATACTTTACTTACCGGAAGCCGCTGTGATGTAGCGGCGGAAGTTCGTGGCTTGGGTTCTTGACAGAGCCTCTATTTTCCAGAATGACTTTGACTCCCAGGTTGACCAAGCCTTGAGTGGGTTCCAGGTATAGTCTTGCAAAGTAAAGACGGCCGGCGTGGTTCTGACCATATCACCCACTGAGTGCCTGGTTTAAATGCATATAGGTGTAGCACCATATGCACCCGGCGTGATGCTGACCTCATTTCCCATCATGTGTCGATTGGTTTTTAAAAATATAGGTCTAGCCCTATATGCCCTATACGCCTAAAGGCGTGGAAAAGGGTCCTTTACTTTTTTCTTACTATATGCACAGTACGCATGAAGCAGTGGAAAATGATACTTTATATTTTGTAACGTTTTTCACTTGTTGACCAATAGTTTTTTTTAATTGTTAGTATATATATATAAATATTACTTTTCTTTTTAATTCCCATTCCCTGGCTTTTCAAATTTCTCCCTCTCCGATAATCTATCCTGAAAGAATTATTTACATAAACAGAGCAACTGTTTTAGACCTCGCCATTCTTTACCTGAAATTCTTTAGCCCTGTGGAAGATCAAAGACTTGTACATGTTTCATTTCCGATTCCAGCCCATACTAGCCAGCTTGTTCCTGTCTTGGAAACAGTGTGGAGTAAACACAATTAAACAGATTGTTTATATAAACAATTGCTGTGATCAAGCAATTACTCTGTTTCTCAACCAGGTATTTGTCTGTAAGAGGAAACATCGACGTAAGGATTCCTATTTGGTTGACTGAGAAATTGAGTGAGGAAATATACAACTTTTCAATGTTAAAATTAAAAAAAAAAAAAAAACTTTCGTGAATGACAAACGAATGGTACTAAAGTATTATATTGTCTCTCATAGCAAGGGCGCTAACATGAAGACCACTCCTGAAAGTGGGAAGATGGAAAAGGGGGAGGGGTTGTATTTTCCATGTCACTTAAGGGGTCACTACGCCCAAAAAAAAAAAAATTTTTTTATTTAAAGAGTTAAAGCAATTATGTTATAATAGTCATTTGAAGGGATACATGTTATTATATTTGCATACTTTAAGTGTGAAAAAATCATGGTTGTCATGGCAATAGCTGCATCTTGTGGGTAAAAACATGTACTTAGAATCCTAAAATTTCAGAAACAAACATACGTATTAAAAAATAGATGATAGATTCGTGACTTTTGATCATATTTAAAGGTACAGGTGTTGTTTATTTACTTTAAACAGGTTTCTAAATATTTTTCGTAGAATTTTAAAATGAAGGTTTAATGGAAAAGTCAAAAAAAATATTCAATCATAAGACAATAATGTAATTTTAAAAAACAAAAACTGTCTAAAATCTACTTTTAAAACGACCAGTCACTATAATATTGTTTAGGGAGTATTCATACTAAATTTCATGTTTCTAGTCTTTATATTAGCTGAGATTTTAGGATTTCACACACGCAACAAACAAAAATATAGAGAGGTGAGAAAACTGACTTTTACCCTTTTTTTATCTTAAAAAAGTGCATGGGTTGGTGCCTTTAGTATTAACTTTTCAAAGCTAAATTGTTTACAAATGACATACATTTTTTGTATAATCTATTCTACGAATGCCGAACTTTACAAAAACGAACACATTGAAAAAGTGATATTTTTGTCATCAATTTGAAAAAAATGCCGTGTAGTGACGTTAAAATATATATATATATATATATATATATATATATATATATATATATATATATATATATATATATATATATATATATATATATATATATATATATATATATATATAATCCCACGATTTAGTGTCCTCCAACGTTCCGACAAAGAGGACAATCTAGGTTCTTTCCGTGTTGGTTCCAGGGTCCAATTGTGGGGAGGGGGATCAGGAATAGACTGAATCCCAAACAACCATGTCGTAAGAGTCGACTAATTGGGGTCTTCCTTTGAAATCAGAGTGTGCAGCCAGGAAGAGAGACAGAGCGTGTTGGAGATCCATACCAGCCAAACTTAACTGTGGAGACGGCAACTGATTGATTGATTCGAAGTCATGAATGCAACTGAGTGGGGGAAACACCAACAACCTGCATACAAATAGGTCAGATGTTACTCTTTGATAATATTTTATTCTGGCACTAGTAGCACAGTGTTGATATGAAAATGTAGTTTATACTCTTGGCGCTCATACTTATATGTGGTATGCGCGCTTATCAGTGACAAGTCAGATGAGACATATGTGGTGATCTTCATAGACGGGTCCGTTATACGAGGACATAAGAGTGCATGGGCATTTACAGCCCGCTCTTCAGACAGAACAGTTGAGGAAGCCAGCGAAGCCTTCTCCATGACCACCAGCAAAATGACGATGGAGGTGATGGCGGTGACACAGGCTTTCATGTGGCTGGGATCACAGGACTATTCCAGCGTGTGTGTGCTGAGTGATTCTTTGAGTATGATCCGGCGGGTCGAGGCAGGCCGGTTACGCAGTCAGTGGAATGAGTCGTTGCAAAATTCCCCTGTGTGTGCAGTTACTTTTATATTCGACCCAGGAGATGCAGGCGTTGTTGGTAATGAGAGAGCTGATAGACTGGCAGGTGCTGCATTAATTAAAGATGGCCGGCCCATGGATCACGCAGACATTGTCAATTCCCTTAGAGAGATAGGACGTTCTGAGGATTTTGGAAGCAACGCGTCCACATCACTGCTAAGAATACGTGAATTGGGAGTAAAGATCGGCACAGCCAAGCATGAGAAGCACACTGGACGCACACCAAGTCTTGTTAACCAACATCCGACTGGTACTATTAACCGCACGACGCTGATGAATACGCTGAGGGGGGAATCTGAGCGCCTATGGATGTGTCCAGAGTGCTGTGAAGATAATCAAACTCATAACTCATGTGGATGTCTTAATAACGGAGTCAATTTGTATTTGAGTGCAATGGCTGGTTTTCATTTATTCCAGTAAACATGTTACCAGAGCATGCATCTTTCTTGTAGCAAAATTCGGATGTGAGTCGTGGACTATCTCTCAGTCCTTAAGAAAGAGAATATGGGCTTTTGAGATGAAATGCTATAGAAACATTTTCAGAATATCTTGGACAAAGAGCAGGAGAAATACTGACATCTTGTAAGATCTGAACATCAAGGAAAATTGGCTAATAAACAGCGTCCTGTCTCGGAAGCTGAAATAGTTTGGTCATATCAAGCGCCACGACGGATTGGTAAAAATATAAGCAGAAAGCATGGTGCCAAGAGGGGAAGGGGCCGACCAAAATGAAGATGTGCACAGGATATAAGTGACTCCTTAAGTAAGAAAGTATGAGGCGGGAGAGCTGGCGAGAGATCATTTTTCTTTCAGGCAGACCGCGACGATAGCGACGTTCTGCAAATGACCTGCTACATGATGATGATAATGTTACTAGGAAATGTCTGTATAGGAGTACAGATGTTACTTTCACATATTCTGGTGAAAGGGTTGGGGATGGGGTGGAGGTGGAGGGGGATTCTCAATTATGATGTGATTCAAAGCATGTCCCTTGCTAGGTCAGGGCTATAAATTCCATTTTGGACTGCGCCAGCCGGTCTACTAGAGGCTTCGTGCTGCTTAGGACTCGTGACTGGAGATACGGATATTTCAGGGATTGAGAACAGCCGTTCTGGGAGCCGAACCGCATGGATTAATCTTCTCGTCGTTAGAGACATATTTCTTCTGCTGTAACTCTTAACTGTTTGGATCATGCTTCCCGTCATTAGATACCTTTTACTTTTGATGTAACTCTAAAATGTTTGTATCAATCTTTCTGTCTTTATATACCCTTTACTTTTGATGTAACTCTGAACTGTTTAAATCAGTCTTCTCGTCTTTAGATACCCTTTACTTTTGATGTAATTCTGAATTGTTTGGATCATGCTTCTCGTCTTCTGATACCTTTTACTTTTAATGTAACTCTAAACTGTTTGGATCATGCTTCCCGTCATTAGATACCTTTTACTTTTGATGTAACTTAGATTGTCTTGTCTCATCATCAGCAGCAGCAGCAGTTGCAGAATGCTTATAAACGTACGACAGTCGTCATTATCAACGTCATCGATATCATGATTATCATTATCATCATCATCATCATTATTATCAACACCACCAACGGCATTAACATCATCATCATTATAACAACATCATCATCATCATCAGAACATTATCATCACTATAACATCATTATTATCATCATAATCAAGAGCCCTCTCATTTTTGGATCTTCGCCATAGTGACCCACTAAACGAGTATGTACTGTACATAACGTCACAACTACCATTTAACTTCTATTTTTTTTCTCTACCAACCTCTAAAGCTGCATTCTTCTTCTTCTTCTTCTTCTTCTTCTTCTTCTTCTTCTTCTTCTTCTTCTTCTTCTTCTTCTTCTTCTTCTTCTTCTTCTTCTTCTTCTGCGTTCATCCGAAGATGTAATTGCGCAATGTCCATTTACAGCAAGGCTGTGATATTTACACCTTTCGGCCAACATATCCGACTTTTGCGGGCATTTGTTGACCGGGTTAGCCTTCCTGGTGTATTGGTATTCAGTATACACATTTGTCCTATACCTCTCACGACTGCCTTTCTTTGTACAGAAATGTCCTGCTCGTCTCCTGATCATCTTTGTAATGAAATGTCCTACCCGTCTACTGTCATGTACTGCACCGCTTTATTCTATACCTCTTCTGGCTGTCTTTCTTTGTACAGAAATGTTCTACCCCTCTACTGTCATGTACTGCACCACTTTATTCTATACCTCTTCTGGCTGTCTTTCTTTTTACAGAAATGTCCTACTCCGCTACTGTCATGTACTGCACCACTTTATTTTATACATCTCCTTGCTGTCTTTCTTTTTACAGAAATGTCCTACCCCTCTAATGTCATGAACTGTACAGTTTTATTTTTTACTTCTCCCTACTGTCTTTCTTTGTACAGAAATGTCCTACTTGTCTCATGAGTGACTTTTTTGTACAAGAAATGTCCTACTTGTCTCCTGACTGTCTTTGTAATGAAACGTCCTACTCCTCTCCTGTCATGTACTGTACAGCTTTATTCTATACCTCTCCTGACTGTCTTGCTTTGTATAGAAATGTCATTTGATTGGTACCATTCCGTCTTTCCAGTCGAGATGTTATATATTGCACCATGTGGAGGCATACGACTCACAGCCCACGGCGATGGCGAGTGTGACTAGCAAGACTCGCCTGCGTTAAGAAAAGTCTTCCACAATGATAGCATGACCTTTCAGGAACGTTGTTGTCAACCTGTGTGTTTAGTCTGTTTCTTCTCAGACGATTCGCTCTCAACATTTGTGCGATCATTTCTTCCTTCATTCTCATTCCATTTCTGATGTGCCGCCTCCATACAGCACAGTCCATGTCTCCAGAGTCCATCTCAACACCTATATCATTATTGTCCCGCTTGCACATGTCTTTATATCGTAGTAGAGGTAGGCGTCGACAGTCTCTTCTTGTCTTCAATTTACCATAGAGTATGTCCTCAGGGAGAAATGCCCCACTTCTGTTTTAATTGTCTGTCTTTGAACAAAACTCTTCAGTTCCACGCACGGGCGTCCTTTGGATTGACTGTTTGTTTATGCTTATTCGACAGATCAACATCACGGCACACGGGTGTGACCCATAAGTGCTCCGTTCTACTTCTAACTCAAGCCTAAGTCTGAAGAATCACAGCGCAGTGCACGAACTTCGTTGCACTGGCCAGGATTCTGAAATACTTTGGGTAGAATTTTAACTTTAACTTTTATCCGGGCAGCACCGTTAAGCTACTCTTTTCGATTTCCAAATACGAAGGGATTTGATTTTTTTTTCTACATACGCAAGAATACACACGGACGACCGAGACCAGTCTTACTTCTCAGAGACCAGGGGAAATTACTAGAAGTCCACGTGAAAAAAGTGCCAGCTTTCACTGGGGCTTGAACCAGGAACCTCCAGCACTCGAGGCGGACACCAAACCTCGAGACCACTTAGCTCCTACTTCGTACAGACGTGATGTCCTACCATCGTTCTGCTGCAGTCCAGAATTATTCATTCCTACCCTCATATTTGTCAACCAAGCAACCCCCCGCGAGGCCGGCAGTGTGACACTGACTAAACAGTTGCCGTGTGTATCGACCTGTAATCACAACTGCTTGTCTGATCATTCCAGGATTTGATTCAGAGGCGGCTCCATTTACCTCTTTGTGTGGGTGGTTGGGTGTTATTATTGTGTACGAGAAGTTGGAGACTAGTAGAACTACAATCACTTCTGCTGCTGCTGTTTCTGCTACTCCTACTGCTACTACAACTGCCACCACCACCACTACTGCTGGTGCTACTACTACTATTACTCCTACTCTTACTACTACTACTACTACTACTACTACTACTACTACTACTACTACTACTACTACTACTACTACTACTACTACTACTACTACTACTACTACTACTACTACTACTACTACTACTACTACTACTTCTACTACGACTACTACTACTACTATTGCTACTTCTATTACTCCTAGTATTACTACTACTACTTCTACTACAACTACTACTGCTTCTGCTGCTGCATCTGATGCTACTACTACTTCCACTACTACGACTACTACTACTGCTAGTACTACTACTAGTACTACTACTAATGGTACTATTACTACTTCTTCTTCTTCTCCTCCTCTCTCTTCTTTTTCTCTTCCTATTTTCTACTCTTCTTCTTCCTTCTTTTTTCTTCTCTTCATCCTTCTCCTCCTTCTTAACATTATCATCAGGTAAATCTCCACCTTCTTTTTCTCTTCTCATTAGTTTTCCTTTTTTTTTTCTCCTCCTTTTCCTCCTCTTCTTCATCTTCTTTTTTCGTCTACCAACTTTTAGACACAATTAGATGCATTCTGATCAAAATTTAACCGTTAGATATCCGATTACTCGTATCTTCTTCTTTTTCTTCTTCTTCATGTTCACAAGCTTTTAATTCCGGTGGAAAGTTTTGCGTATGCATCTGTTTGAGAGACCTGACTAATCTGCATGCAGACTGTTGGTTCCTTGACACGCATGCAACTGCACTCCGAGATCGAAGGAGGCTCCCTGTTAGTCACCTAAGTTCAAGGTGTCTCCTTCGTGCCAAAGAACTGAATGGCTGTTGGGTGAACAGTTGTTAACGAAGGCAGTCATGTTGTTGTTGGGGCGACGCTTGATGGTGGATGTAATGTCCTAAATCCCTTCCCCAGCTAATAGTAGGGTACTGCTGGGGTGACAGTTTATTAACCCTCACATAATGCTTCAGGTCCAAATGAACAATAGACACCGCCACTGTTTTGCTTCTGCCAGACTGGTCATTGCTTTTTTGCTCAATTTGTAGACTAGAAGTATATAGTTTCGTTACCCAGCTTATGAGTTGAGTGCATGGCGTGACACTGTGAGCTGCGGACTTCATTTGGAATGTTTTTCGACTGACCAACGTGGTGGTGTGATTTGTAGATTAAAAAAATGGCGCGATGCCGGTTGTCGCAATATTGGTGGGGCTATTATTTGATTAAAATTGATCGCGTGTGCAACTGCTGATCTTTTGGTGACTTCTGCTACCAGCAATGATGAACTGCATTTCTAACGTCAGACTGTTTGTGTTAGCACTTCGGATGGCTACCATATGCTTTTAATGCGAGTGTATGCTAGATTTGCTGACACAGTAGTTTGTCTTTCCAGAAGGGACTGTGATAAACATTCTGTGTGTTTTTCGTTGGCACAGGAGCGGAGCAAAGATGGAGTGACCCGTTTGCTATGAAGCTGAAATTAAAATTACCAGATTACCAGATTCCCTGTTAGTCGACTATTGCCACTTGCTTTTATGTAGGCAGTAGGTCTGTTCTTGTTTTCCCTAAAATAGGGCCCCATAATCCACACGGGGAATTTGTATTATGTCTGAAGTGGGGAAAATACAAATTACTAGATGCATAGATGTTCAAATTTATCAAAATATCCTCTTCTACGCATTCTTACGTAGTAATCATATAGGGCTAGACATATATTTTATAGACAATTCGACACTCAGTGATGGGGTCAGTATCACGCCGGCCTCTTTTACCTCTCACGACTGTGTCTGGTGCCCTTTAAAGGTTGTGTTAACCTAAAAGCCACGATCATTTCTGATCCGTAAAAACTGAACCCACGACTCTCTGATCCGCAGGCTAGCGCCTAGCCGCTACAACGATTTATATATTCCTAGGGTAAGTTCTGAATTTTATAAAGTATAAGCCACTATCTTTGTCTTCAATTTATGTTATACCTACGGTTTCTACCTCCGACTACGCCACAATATGGCTCCGCCAATGACTGTAAAGGACATTAACACACGCCCCACATGTTACAATTAATTTCACTGGCTTATACAAAGAAATATTATCAAGACTTTCCCGCAATCGGATTGTTGTATAACATGTTGTGTAAATAATGTTCACGGCGTCGCAAATATTGTAGGGGATTTGCGTGGTGGTTTTAAATCAATCAAGGAAGCGCCGTTTTGCGAGAGAAGACTTGCTGGGGTGGATCTTTGCCCTAGATTTTGAGTTTCTGAAAAGATAACAATCCACACGAAAAGTAGAAACTGCAAGAAACCTTTGCGACTATTTAATCTTCATTAACACATTACATAAATCTACGATACCATAAGTTCGAACAAGAATACACAAAATCACTTAACTGAAGTATCTTCGATAGGAGTCACATTTCTGTCTGGCCAGTATTAAAACGTTAGTGGCTATCCTTTTACAAGACGTTGCACAACCAAGACCAATTGTCTCTGTTGTAGTTTTTCTAGGCACATTTTTTACGTTCAGCAGTTTGTCATTGCTTTTTGAACGGTCTGCTGTCGGTACCACTGTCGAAACCAACACAAGTCATACCGTCCGCAGCTAGGATCGAACCTGGCACTACTGCATTACGAAGCGCGTTGGCTACACCTAAGCCACAGACACCGAGCTGGCCAGTAGAAAATATGTGTGTTGAGTGAAGAACCCTTCTTCACGCCTCCAGGCATTATGGGCATTGAAGGCAAGAACTGTATTTTATAGCCCAATTGGCACTCAGTTGGTGATGTGGTTAACATCACGCCGGCGACCTTTACTTTCCAGGACTTTAGCTTGAACTCATTGTACCTTGCCTGCGTGTGTGTTTGTGTGTGTGTGTCTTTGGTGTGTTTGTGTGTGTGTGTCTTTGTTGTGTTTGTGTGTGGGTCTTTGTATGTGCATGTGTGTATGTGTGTCTGCGTGAATGCATGTGTATATGCCCGTCTCTGTGTGTATATACCCGTGTGTGTCTGTGTGTATATGTCTGTGTGTATCTCTTTGTGTAGTGTCTCTGCGTGTGTCTACGTGTGTGTGTATGTGTGTCTGCGTGTGTGACTGTGTGTGTGTGTCTGTGTGTGTGCCAGTGTATATGTATGTCTGCTTGTGTGTTTCCGTTTGTGTGTCTGTGGGTGTGTGTCTGCGTGCATCTGTGCGTGTGTATGAATGTCTGCGTATGCTTCTGCGTGTGTGTGTCTCTGTGGTTGTGTGTATGTGTCTGCGTAAGAAATCAGCATGTGTGTGTGTGTCTGCGATTGTGTGTGTGTGCTTGTATGTCTCCGAGTGTGTCTGTTTGCGTGTATCTGTGTGTTTTTGTGTCTGCGTGTGTTTGTGCATATGTGTCTGTGTTTGTCTGCGTGTGTGTGTGTATGCCGGTTTGTGTGTGTGTTGCATGTGTGTAACTGTGTGTGTGAATCTGCGTGTGTGATTTGGTATGTGTGTCTGTTTGTCTGTGTATATCTGTTGTTTCTATGTGTGTGTCTGTGTGTGTATATCTGTATGTTTCTGTGTGTGTATATCTGTATGTTTCTGTGTGTGTATATCTGTATGTTTGTATGTGTATGGAATGTGCGTGTCTTTGGGAGTGTGTAGGTATGTATGTGGGTGAATTGGGTGTGTATATGTGTGTGTATATGTGTGTATATGTGTGTGTGAAAGTATATGGGTGTGTTTAAGTGAGTGGGTGAATGTGTGCGTGTGCATGCATTTTACCACCATGCTTTTGTGCTTTTTTTCTCTCTCTCTCTTTTGATATTCATAATATGCATATTATCATATGAATATAACATGCTTATTAATAAAATACAGTTGCAGTGTGAAAGACAGGTGTTTGGAAGGGTCGAATGTAAGACGGGCCTGTGAGCCCATTTTGTGACCCTTTTGAAAATAAAGTTCGATCGTTCGTTCGTTCGTTAGTTCGTTCAAGGCAGGGTCGACCTGCGAGCCAGTCATTTTTGTCTTGAATCCACGACCTTCAGGTCCACAGACGAGTAACACATGAGTGAACCCCAGAAATAAATACAATAATTACAATTTCTGAAATTGCTGGTCGTCCATCTGTTTATATTTATCCTCTCACTTTTATCGCTGTCTTTCTTTGTTTGCTTGCTTTCAATCTTTCCTTCAGCAAAAAACACTGAATACTTAACGTAGCGTCTCAGGCCTTCACGTTTTTTAATGGTTGTTGTTGTTGTTGAAAATATCGCCGTTCCTATTTTTGTAATTACCGCCTGTGGATTTAATGCAGCCTACAGTTTTATAGTTTATCTTATCTTTGTTTTTCGCTTACGCACTGGACACTGCAGACTCAATAAACACTCACATAAATTAGGTATGAGCCAAACAGCTCTCTGCCGGTGCCTTCGTGCTGAACAGACTCCAGAACATGTCCTGCAAGACTGTCCTTTCCTGGCGGAGCTGCGGAGCGACATATGGCAACGCCCAGTAGAACTGACAACTAAGCTTAGGGGAAACCTAAGAGACCTTGAAAAGACATCCCAGTTTATGACCCACAGTGGATTATGCGCATGACCAGAGATCGCTGAAGAAGAAGAAGAAGATCTCATCTTTGGGCACCTTTCTCTAATTATTGCTCTCCTCTTAATCTATTCTACAGGTTTAATTGCTAAAAGTGTTAGTGGAACAACCACATTCGAATACCTGTCAAAGTCAGGAAACAAATGCTCAACCAATATACTCTTTATTCCAGTGATTCCCAAACTGTGCGCCGCGGCGCCCTGGGGAGCCGCGACTTCTTCATAGGAGCTCCGCGAAATATTTTGTGTATCTCTTACATGCGAATAGTCATACTTTTTACTTAGGTTAGGTCGCCGTGGAAACATTTTAATTGCAAATAAGCGCCGGGAACAGAACAGTTTGGGAAACACTGCTTCATGCATTAGTTAACGCCATTAGAGTTAGGATCAATAACTAAAACACCGGTATATAGAAGTGATATTCTAAACTAACGGTTACATGGCGCGTGAAACATGACGTAATATACAAAATTAACTACTGTGCGCAAAGTATTGATTTCAAAACGTCCACAGTCATTAAGCGTACAACCTTTTGGGGTAGGAGCTCGTTCCCTTCAGAGTAGCATCTCCTCCTCAGGTATTTCTAGAAATTGGTTGGTATCAGTCCGTCCCTGCCAGCAAAGGACCGCAGGTGACACCAGGTGACCTAATTTTAATTTCGGCTATCCTCCGAATAACGGGCACAAAAGATAGCGGCCAAAATCAGGGCCTAAATCACGTGTTAATTGCGCACTTCCGTCGACCTAATTTGGGCTTTTCGGCAACCGCCGAGAGTATCCCACACGCCGCTCACGCGGCGTGGATTGGGGCTTAACTAGATGGCTAGGACTCACGAGCAAAGCGTCAGGAAATGTGAACTCCCAATTAAAGCCTCGTGAGCGCCGTGAGGGATACGCACGGCGGTGGCGGTAGTCGCCGGAAAACCGCAAATTAAGTGCGCAATTGACACGTGACTGAGGCTCTGTTAGGGTGTTTTTGCGGCCGCCATCTTTTGTTTCCGTTATTCAGAGGATAGCCATAATTTCTTTGGAGGTCGAACGGGATGTCTTGGATCTACGTTGTTAGCCTGTGGCCTGAGATAACAGCCCCATGGGGACAACTTGATCAGCCAATCGATGGTACCCTTTTAGCTGTTTCAACTGCACCGTCCTTGTTAAATGCTGCCACTTCTGGAGATTTGATTGGATTTGATTCAAGAAGCGACATCACAGCACTCGGGGCATTCCCATAAGCGCTCCGTCCCCATCTTCAGCAGTCAGCAAAGAGTTCCGATACTAATGGTGCCAATAGCATTCTGATTAAACGTCCGTCTTGCCTTTTCTCTAAGCCTCGAGCATCTGCCAGAACCTCTCGTTACTCCCCGCTGCATCAATCTCACCAGACTGTGGTGATCCATCTGCTCCTCCGAACTGTGCACGGTCTCCCACAGAGCATTAACCACGTCTGCCTTATCATGTATTATTATTCTGGAGATTGAACTGGTACCACTGTCTCAACACCTAAAGGTACTAATGTCTATATCCCATTGGAAACCAGGGTAGCAAAGTCGCTAATTAATAGCCTGCCGGATCGAAAGTTCCATTTTTGTTTTCAAAACTGACTTTTTATTCCTGGTTGACCACCATAAAATGGTCACCAGTGTATGTCCTGGGAAGTAAAGGCGACTGGTGTAGTAAAAAAAAAGTAAAGGTCCCTTTTCCACGCATTTAGGCGTATAGGGCATATAGGGCTAGACCTATATTTTTTTAGACCAACCGGCACAAGATGGGTGATGTGGTCAGCGTCACGCCGGGGGCCTTTACTTCCCGGGACTGCACCCGGTACCCACTCAAGGCTGGGTCGACCTGGGTGGGAGCCAAGGTCATTTTTGAAAATAGTCCGGCTCCGCCAGGGAGCGAACCCACGACCTTCAATCCGCGGCGAGCATCTAGCCGCTCGGCTACGGTGACTCCCGACTGGTGTGGTACCGACCAGAAATCACCCGAATGTAGACTGATTTTATTGTTCATTATTTATTCAAAGATAATCTTCATCGCACATCGGATATGACGATCAGTGTTCCGATCTCCTCCCGAGAGTGTCTCTAATCGTTATTAGAATAACAAACTCATTCTGTTTAGGTTTATGTAAGACGGGTGGCAACTGAAAAGGTTTTCTTGTCTCAATGCTCAAAGTGGTTTACCCAGGATATGTTGTATATTCAGTGAGGAATCATAGTCCACGAAAATGAAAGTCTCACAGCATTCATTTTCTCTCTCTCTCTCTCTCTCTCTCTCTCTCTCTCTCTCTCTCTCTCTCTCTCTCTCTCTCTCTCTCTCTCTCTCTGGTACTCTCTCTCTCTCTCCAGGTGTTTATAGCTCGATGTGATGTCTTGGTTTTGTTGAACATCACTGATAATGTACCGATGTACCAATCACATAACAAGAGGCCTTTACCTTACTTTACTATAGGTCCTTTACCTTACTTTACTACAGATGCTTTACTTTACTTTACTGTGGCGGGTAACTTCGCTTTAACTAGCGAATGCACTATGTGCACTTTACAGAGGTAACTACAAACAGTGAAACATCATAAAGTCTTATAGTAACCCCAGCCTTGCTGGTTAAATGAGAGGATTCGGGGTTTGCCCACATCTTATTCCCTACTGTAATTAATTGTATATTTAAATGTATTAAAGTTATACTAGCTTTTGTTCACTGACACACTTACAGTTAAAATGAAACTTCAGAAAACTGTAAGAACATTAAAACTACATTTATTAGGATTTTCAATTCAATATAAATTCAAATGATAACTAAATGGCTGTGGATATAAAATTATGTATTGGGAAAGCAACAGATGTTCCCACTTAGCAGTAGCTTATGTCAGCTTCTGGCTAAACCTCGGTGACACATCAGGCAGGCCGAATCTTCCAGTCCAGTCCAGACAATCGGCATCTGCAGCTAAGCTTAGGATTTACTTTTGTAGCTCCCACCTGTAAGTACCATCTGGAACTAGAACAATAGAACAGTCCTTATACAAACAGTCAGGAAGGTTCTAACTGGAGACAACAATACCTCCAGTCTTTAAACTGTTACACTACACACATATATATGGAGTAGGATAGAAACAGGTGTTCACATTCTACTGGTATAGAATGGGAATGTATACAGAACATGGTCCATAATCCTGATGGGGAAATATTTAGGAAACCAGTTTCATGAATACTCTCAAGAACAAGAGTTTACAGCACACAAAAAGAAAGGACATTCCTCAGTGTAAATTGTTCTGATGTCTGCACACTAGTACTCCTTTGAAGGGTTAACATGCTTACACACACAGACATACACAGTCATATTTCACAATATTCTCATTTTAACCACATGGGTTCACATCACAATGAATGAGAAGCAGGGAGTGTTTTACCAAGACCAGGAACTCATAACAGGTGCTTTGCACTGTTTGAAAATAAATGGGATTGACATATCTCCATCAATATACTGGGTGCTGGGATAGATGTCAAAATACAATCATAGATGACAATGGGCTTTCCATCTGTCACAGTATTAACATAAAATATACAACACTCACTCCAGTTTAAATCTAAATCCACACATGTGCTAATCTTATTCAGCAGAGTTTAGAAGTGGTGAGGGGTGAAATATAATTATTACATTTGTAAGGCCACCTGCTGTAGAACTGAAATGTATTCCTAGTAATAGGGAAATATATCTACAACAATAATAATTACAAGCATGGGCCATTCATCTTTCTTCTTCTCTGACAGTGTGAATATTAAATTCAGCCTCACTGTGGTATTCACTTTCCAAGCTCTTAAACCATTCTCAGAATTATCTGGACTAAATCTAAATTAAAGCCATACAGTGATTTATCAAGCTAGTATCACCATGAGGTAAAAATCAACTTAGTAGGGATTAGGTATAATGAATATACACTTCATTCTTATTTTTAATTGTCTCACTAAGCTGGAAACAGGAACTGACTGAGATTTTACATGAGGACATAATTATCAGTTAATTAATATAAGTATAATAATTAAAAATACCAATGCACGTTTCTAGTAGCAAATAAACATTAATTAAATCATCAAATAGATCATATGTTTGCATACATGTACATACTAGATCATAAACGTGGTTAGTAAGGATAAAGAAATTTATCATGGTTTTTAAGCCATGTAGGGCATCAAATTTCAGAATTTAACCTGTGAAATTAATTCAGAGGAATAAGCAGCAATACATCAAATTAAACTTATTCTTTTAACTCACCCCAGGCAGGGAATTCAAACAGAAAATTGGACCACAGGCGGACTAACAACTTTAGTCTGAACCGGTCAATTTCTGAATTGAAAAGGGAACAGGAAGTCTTTAAAAAGGAGGAAGTTACTCTTCAGTTCCCCTTGACTAATCATCTCATTCGCCTTTATTACCTTTCAACTCTTTAATTATAATTTTGCTCCAATGAAGCATTAAGAAAGGGGTAAGAAATTTCTTAATTAATCCAGTGTTATTATGCTAATTAAAAGCAATAGGAAAATGTTTAGAACTTTGGTAATAATATTATCTAAACAAAGCACTTTTTAAAAGGACAGAAACAGCTGTCCAGACCAGCTCGTCACATTTACTATAGGTCCTTTACTTTACTATAGGTGCTTTACCTTACTTTACTATAGGTCCATTATCTTACCTTACTATAGGCAATTTACCTTACTTTAGTATAGGTCCTTTACCTTACTTTACTATAGGTCCTTTACCTTACTTCACTATAGGTCCTTTACCTTACTTCACTATAGGTCCTTTACCTTACTTTACTATAGGTCCTTTACCTTACTTCACTATAGGTCCTTTACCTTACTTTACTATAGGTCCTTTACCTTTCTTAACTATAGGTCCTTTACCTTACTTTACTATAGTTCCTTTACCTTACTTTACTATAGGTCCTTTATCTTTCTTAACTATATGTTTTTTTACCTTACTTTACTATAGGTCCTCTACCTTTCTTAACTATAGGTCCTTTACATTACTTAACTATATGTCCTCTACCTTACTTTACTACAGGTCCTTAACATTACTTAACTACAAAACCTTTACCTTACTTTACTATAGGTCCTTTACCTTACTTTACTACAGGTCCTTTGCCTTACTTTACTATAGGTCCTCTACCTTAATTTTCTTTAGGTCGTCTACCTTACTTTTCTATAGGTCCTTTACCTTACTTGCTATAGATCCTTTACCTTTCTTAACTATAGGTCCTTTACCTTACTTTACTATAGGTCCCTCACCTAACTTTACTACAAGTCCTTTCCCTTACTTTACTATAGGTCCTTTACCTTACTTTACTGTAGGTCATTTACCTTACTTGCTATAGATCCTTTACCTTACTTTACTGTAGGTCCTTTACCTTACTTTACTGTAGGTCCTTTACCTTACTTGCTATAGGTCATTTACCTCACTTTACTATAGGTCCTTTACCTTACTTGCTATAGATCCTTTACCTTGCTTTACTATAGGTCCTTTACCTTACTTTACTATAGGTCCTTCACCTAACTTTACTACAAGTCCTTTCCCTTACTTTACTCTAAGTCATTTACCTTACTTTACTGTAGGTCCTTTACCTTACTTGCTATAGATCCTTTACCTTACTTTACTGTAGGTCCTTTACCTTACTTTACTGTAGGTCCTTTACCTTACTTGCTATAGGTCTTTTACCTCACTTTACTATAGGTCCTTTACCTTACTTTACTGTAGGTCCTTTACCTTACTTGCTATAGATCCTTTACCTTACTTTACTATAGGTCCTTTATCTCACGTTACTATAGGTCCTTTACCTTACTTTACAATAGGTCCTTTACCTTACTTTACTGTTGGTCCTTTACCTCACTTTACTTTAGGTCCTTCACCTTACTTTACTGTAGGTCTTTTACCTTACTTTACTGCAGGTTTTTTACATTACTTTAATGTAGGTCCTTCACCTTACTTTACTTTATTTACTTTACCTTACTTCACTATAGGTCCTTTACCTTACTTTACTGCAGGTTTTTTACATTACTTTAATGTAGGTCCTTCACCTTACTTTACTTTATGTACTTTACCTTACTTCACTATAGGTCCTTTACCTTACTTTACTATAGATCTTTTACCTTACTTGACTGTAGGTCCTTCACCTTACTTTACTGTAGGTCGTTTACCTTACTTTACTACAGGTCCCTTACCTTACTTTAACAGAGGTCCTTTACTTAATTTACTTTAGGTCCTTTACCTTACTTTCTAAAGGTCCTTTACCTTACTTTAATATAGGTCCTTTACTTTACTTTACTATAGGTCCTTTACCTTACTTTAGTTTAGGTCCTCTACCTTACTTTACTTTAGGTCCTCTACCTTACTTTTTTATAGGTCCTTTACCTTACTTTACTATAGGTCCTTTACCTTACTTTACTACAAGTCCTTTACTTTACTTTACTGTAGGTCCTTCACCTTACTTTACTGTAGGCCAATTTCTCAAAGGCAAACTTAAATCACAGCTACAAACAGAAACCCACACAAAAAAACAAAATTACTGAAGAAATTGTAGGTCTGTAAGAAAAAAAAACCACAACTACAAAACACCTCAATTTAAGTACAAAATACTTATATAGGACGAGAAAAGAGGATGTGTACTGAGCGACATACGTCGAGGACGAAGAAGATTGACAGAATATGTCAACTGGAAAAGAACCTTCGAGTGTCGAGGCGTTACCAGAGTACAAAAATCTGTCGGTCTAAATCTGCGTACACTTGACGGGAAATTCTGCAGACAGGTGGTGTTTGTCTTTACGAATATTTGCTGATCTTTTTTTTTTTTTTAACGTTTACGGCTGTGAACTCTGACGTAAGTTCTGGTTGTTCGTCCACTTCTGGGCTTTAGTTTTATTCCAAAACTTACTTGAGTTTTGTTAGCATAGCCGCTTTACTGATCTGGCTTATGCTGACAGTTGGTTCCTTGATTTTTAGGCAAATGCACTCTGACTCAATGAAAACCCATAATTAGTCGACTGGGGGTGGGAGGGGGGAGGGGGGTGCGTGGTCTCAAGGCATAGTGTCCGCCTCGAGTGCTAGAGGTTCAGTGTTCAATCCCCGGTAAGGGCTGGGGGTTTTTTCAGATGGACTTAGATTTCTAGTTAACCCCCCCCCCCTTCCCTGGTCTCTGGGTAGTGATATCAAACGCCTGTGTGTATTGTTGAGGAAATAACTGAGCCCTTATTGGTTACTACCCGTGGGCCATGATACTGAACCGTTATTAAAACCTCAAACCTCGGTACCTAATTTATAACTTACCCCTGACGTCACGACAACGTCTCGGGAGACATTCCCAATAAATTCTAGGGTGTTCAGGTTGTAGTTTCTCGCGATTTATCTACATCCAACAGCACACTTCTTGAAATAATGGACTGTCAGGTCAGCTGTGGATTTCCCGCGGGGATTTCGTGTTTGGGGTACGTTATAAATTAAGAACCCAAACCTCAGTTAGTCGACTCTTGCGACTTCTTGTTAGGTAGGTACGCAGTGGGTCCATTCTTTGTTCCCCACAATAACGCAGAGGAACCCATCAGAGAATTTGCTGACACACACACACACACACACACACACACACACACAGTGGTCTTCTGCTTTTAAATTGACACAAAAAACGTATTTTAGAATAGTTCGTTGAAACATCTCTTCAGCTCTTACAGCAAATCCATTACGACTAATTCTGCCTTCCGTCGTGTGTCCAAGCCACTGATTACCACTTCTTTACGCTCCTGAGCTCTTGAGAGCCATCTCTTTAAACCCTTTTCTTTCTTTCTATTCGTTTTGTCTGTTTGACTATCAGACAGCTGCTTTATATCTCTATTTTTTATCGTCTTCTTTCTCTATCTCTCTCTCTCTCTCTCTCTCTCTCTCTCTCTCTATCTATATATATATATATATATATATATATATATATATATATATATATATATATATATATATATATATATATATATATGAATGTGTGTGAGTATGTGTCTGTGTGTGTGTGTGTGTGTGTGTGTGTGTGTCACTCACTTTCTGTTTGTTCACTTGTCCAGGACTCTCTCTCTCTCTCTCTCTCTTTCTCTCTCTCTGAATGTCACTGTGTTAGTTTCTTCGGCATCTCTCTCTCTATCTCTTTGTCCCTCTCTTTTTTTTTTTTTTTACTGTTAGCCTTTCGGTCGATATCACTAAATCTTTAAGTCTCTCTCTCTCTCTCTCGCTCTCTCTCTCTCTCTCTCTCTCTCTCTCTCTCTCTCTCTCTCTCTCTCTCTCTCTCTCTCTCTGTGACTGTTCATTCTGTTGGTTTATGCCCACGCCCCCCCCCTCTCTCTCTCTCGTTTTCATTCTCATTTCCTGTCTCTCGTTCTCTGCTCTGTCACTCTCTCTCTTTCTTTCTCTCTCTCTCTCTCGTTTCTTTCTCATTTCTTGTCTCTCGTTCTCTGTCTCTGTCACTCTCTCTCTTTCTTTCTCTCTCTCTCTCTCTCTCGTTTTCATTCTCATTTCCTGTCTCTCGTTCTCTGCTCTGTCACTCTCTCTCTTTCTTTCTCTCTCTCTCTCTCTCTCTCTCTCTCTCTCTCTCTCTCTCGTTTCTTTCTCATTTCCTGTCTCTCGTTCTCTGTCTCTGTCACTCTCTCTTTCTCTCTCTCTCTCTCTCTCTCTCTCTCTCTCTCTCTCTCTCTCGCTTTGACTATGTCTTTAGTTCTCGACCTCAGTCTTTGTAACCCCGTTAACTGCGTCTTTCTCTGTATCTTTATTTTTCCAATCAGCTCATTCATCTCTATTTAAATAATAGTCTGCTGTTGTTGTTTTTTTTCCTCGCTCTCCCTCACCTCTGTCTAGTTTTCCACCTTCATCTCGTACGTTTACAATTTTTATGTTTATATGTCCAGACAATAAAGATATCCTCAGGAAACAGTAAGGACACCCCCCCCCCCCTCCTTTCCTAGCCAGACACGAAGAGCCTGGGGTTTTGTCCAGCCATTGCAGCTCTGCTTCGACGAAATACTAAACACAGCACAAACTGTAACTTGAAAAAAAAAAAAAACCTCAACGGACAAGACATGAGGTCTTATTCACAACCAAGGTCAACATTGAGGTTTGAACAACGGATCAACATCATGGCACACGGGTGTAATCCATAAGTGTTTCAATCTTCTTCTAACTCAAATCTGAGTCTAAAGAAGCTCAGCAAAGTGCACAGGCACTGAAGCTGGAACCGGTCGTGGCTGCTCCCATGTCTGTACACTGATTTCATTAGGAGGATACGTTGGTCGAGTAATCTGAACCAGGCTGTGCATGAAGTTAATGGAAAGGCACATCTTGCGTAAAGACAGCTTCATTTTTATTTCGGGAAATACGGGTGTTGTAGGCAACGAAAGAGCAGATTAATAGACAGGCTCTGTTATAGCTGCAGATGGTCGGCGTTTGGAACTCTCCGAAATTGCGAATGCTTTGGGAGAGAGAAGGAGAGAAATGGGAAGAGCAACGATCTGAGGATACTGGGGCAGGATTAGGGAGCAAGGGAGGGAAGGAGAGGAGTGTCAGTACATACATGTCTTTGTAAAGAATGTTTAAACTATATAGATTCCTTCTATTTGAAAATCTGGTATAATCCACGATATCTCCCCCCCCCCCCCCCCCCCCCACGTTACACACTATCTCGCCTCTGATTAGTCGGCCTCCATTCACCCGACCTATGCACACTGCTAGGGAGGGTGTTCGGCAATGCGTTGATATCGCGTGTTGTATTTTTAAGCACACCAGCGCGTTTAACACTATAAAAACATTTACAAACTGGGTCTAACCCAAAACCGCCCTGGGAGAGTTTTGCAACATATGTCACAGGCATTCTCTTCTCTGGAAGAAAATCGCAAATGCAAGACAAGCCAGAAAGTAAACAACATAGCCGTAACATCCGGACAGCAGACGATTCTAAAAAATTTATCAGTGGACTGTGACCTAGTTCGGCTGCGGAGATCATAGAAGATCACACCGAAAATACATCTGAAAATTTCTAATAGGAATATACCTCCCCCCCCCCCCCCCCCCCCCCCTCACATTTTCCCCCTTTTATGTATTTATCCCTTTCCCGCCCCAAACCCCAGGGCTTACAGTTAATAACTCTAGCTTTGGGTTGCACTGTAACTCTATTCCACTCCCGTCTTTCTGTCTCCACACACCCACCCCACCGGGCCTCTCTCATCATTCTCTCTGTCTCTGTCACTCTGTCTGTCTCTGTCTCTCTCTTTCGCTCTCAATTGTCTCCAGTGCTCACAGTCAATCACTATTGCATTTGGTTGTCTAATTCCGTCTTTTTTCTCCCAATCTTTCTCTCTGTTTCTCTCCTCTTCTCTCTTTGCCACCCCGCCCCCCCCCCCCCATCACCCACCCATAATCCTGGGATATTCAATCACACCATCTTTTGATTGCCTAATTCGCTATTCTCGGCCCTCCCCCCCTCCCTCCTCCCCTTTCTGCTTTCTGCTGCCAACACTCAGTCACTACATCATTAGGCTTTCCCCTCCCCACACCCCTCCTCCTTTAACATCCTCTATATCCCTCAGTGATTACACCTAATTACTCCGACTTCACAGTTTCTCCATCTCTTCCCAGGTGGACCGCCTCACATACCACACTGACAACCCGCAGAGCTGTGTCTGTGACGTCAGACGCAGACCAGGCCCCGAGAGAAGCCTGAATCTGCCTGGAGGTGTGGGGATTCTGCGTTGTGACCACATGTTCTGTCCAGTGCGTCCCCTCATATTCTTGGATACGTGTCGTGGTCACTTACTGGTCAGTGGTGAGTTGTCTTGTGTCTTGTGTTTTAAGGTCACTCGTTGCTTGCACTTCTTATCTTAGACGGTGACCATTTTTTGCAAACTGTGTTAGATTTGCTTGTGGTTTAGCAGCAAGACGCCCGCCTGTGGATCTAAAGATTGGGAGTTCGGATCCTGACGGAGAAGGATCTATTTTCAAAACTGACCTTGGCTGTCAGGTAGACCCAACCTTGAGTGGTTGATTTGGCTTGCTTGTCAATTAAGTTTGTACTACTTTACAGGTGCTTGTTTTGTGAAAAAGGTAGTGTAGAAAGTTTACCTCAGTAGCTTATCAGACATATTATGCAAGCCTCGTATTCTTAAAGACCACATGAGCTTTGATGAGTAATTTCATCAACATGATACCGGCCACCTTTACTACTCATGTATTTACTTCGTACTCATTTTAGATTAGGTCGACGTAGAAGCCAAGGTCATTTTTTTAAAAAGGGCTCGATTATTTGCGTGTTAATCTTTGACTTTCGGTGCCCCCCCCCCACCTCACCCCTTCCCTTTCCACCCCTCCCAAACCGCACCCCTTCCCTTTCCACCCCTCCCCCCCCCCACCGCACCCCTTACCTTTCCACCCCTCCCCCCCCACCGCACCCCTTCCCTTTCCACCCCTCCCCCACCGCACCCCTTCCCTTTCCACCCCTCCCCCACAGCACCCCTCCCCCCACCGCACCTCTCCCCCTTTAGAGTAACGAATGAAAATTGTTGAAAATTACAGATAATGTACAATCTAAAATAAAACATATGATAAGAAGACAGACAGACAGACAGACAGACAGACAGACAGACAGACAGACAGACAGACAGACAGACAGACAGACAGACAGACAGACAGACAGACAGACAGACAGACAGACAGACAGACAGACAGACAGACAGACAGACAGACAGGCAGACAGGCAGACAGGCAGACAGACAGACAGACAGACAGGCAGACAGGCAGACAGGCAGACAGACAGACAGACAGACAGACAGACAGGCAGGCAGGCAGGCAGGCAGACAGACAGAAAAAAAGGATATTAACTTATGGTCTAAATTCAAGAGCCACTTACAAAAACTATTTAAAAAAATCCTTTTAAAAATGTAATATCAGTAAAAACAGCATTTATTGGATACCAAATTGACATGTCACGTAAAGTAATGGAAAAACATATTCAAACGTAAGGAAGCTGTCAAGAGTGCCACCCACTTTGTCAAAAGTCACACAGTAGATACTGACAACAAGAATTTCAAAATAAAAAATGACTACCTTTTGCGCAAAGGCATTCGAGACAATGCAGGGGCATTGACTCCACAAGGGACCGAAGATTATCAGGAGGAACAACTTGCCATCCCTGAAGCAGACGTGCAGCCAGTTGTGCTGCATCCATTGGCAGCGGTCCTGATTTATTGACATCTTACACCAAGGACATCCCAGAGGTGCTCAGTCAGAGAAACATCAGATGAATAACCTTGCCACTCCATCCTGATGATCTTATGTTGCTGAATGAAGTATTTAGTACAGGAGCTCGATGGCGTCGAGCGTTTTTTATCTTGCGGAGTGGCTTTACCACATTTAGCCTCTAGAGCGGGCTGAACAATTGGTCTCAAGATTCCGTTCCAGTATCTTGGGCTGGTAAGTTCCCTTGGATGGTGTAGAGTGGGCCCTGGCGTGTCTGTAGAACATCTCCAGACTATGACAGAATCCTTGCCATAACGATCCACCTTGCTTGACTCCATTACTTCTTTGTCAATCGGATGTTTTTGTGACACCAAACAACATGGACTCTGCGATGATCAGCAGGAGTTAGATTGATTCTGGTTGCAGGAAGTGCATCATCATCATCATCATCATGTAGCAGGTCCTTTGCAGAACGTCGCTCTCATCACAGTCTGCCTGAAAGAAACTCGGCCTCTCGCTAGTTCTCCTGCCTCATGAACTTCCACACTCAAGGAGTCACTTATATCCTGTGCCCATCTTCGTGTCGGTCGGCCCCTGCTCCTCCTTCCTGGTACCATGCCTTCTGCTATAATTTTTTCCAATCCGTCAGGGCGCTTGATATGACCATAATATATTAGCTTTCGAGAAAGGATGCTGTTTATTAGCCAATCTTCCTTGATGTTCAGATCTTTTGAGATGTCAATATTTCTCATCTTCTTTGTCCAAGATATTCTGAGAATCAGTCTATAGCATTTCAGCTCAAAAGCCCCTATTCTCTTTCTTAAGGACTAAAAGATAGTCCACGACTCACATCCGTATGTTGCTGCAGGGAAGATGCATGCTCTCAAAATTCCAATTTTTATCTCCTTGCTAGTGCTAGGACGTGCAGCAGGCAGTCAAAATTCACGTAACGGTCTGCGACTGGTGCTTTGACTCACTTTATCGGTTCAGTTTGTCTCGGCTAACATCTTAGAGTGGAACATCTCACTGTTAGATCGCACAGGCCAGACAGGAGACACTGATCATCATGGCATTGGGGCATCTAGAGCAGAAGTTCTCAAGCTCCATGTCGCGAACGTTTTTGGGCTCGAACGATCCTTTCACAGGGGACGCCTAAGGCCGTCTAAAAACACATTTTCATTGAAGTTAAAGAACAAAATAATTGTCTGGCTGCCTCCACAACATAAGGGAACTATATTAAAGAGTCGCGGCACTAGGAAGGTTTATAGCCCCTGATCCAGAGCGACGTGGCCGGTGGCCATCCTGCACACTTCATTTGGTCCAAAACCCATCCCAGGTCTTTGGACAGTAGAGCATGGCACTGCAAGCCGTCTAGTAACAACGGAGAAACCGCTTTCTACCCATCTATAGCTCCCATTTTTTGTAAGGTGTCACAACTTCTCGATGGCATGGTATCAACAAGTTTAGGGACAAACAACAACACACATTTAGCGTATTGGGCATATAGGGCTAGACCTGTATTGTATAGATCATAAGCACTTTGTGAATTATATGGTCAGCATGACCCCGACCGCCTTTACTTTCCGCAAGTTTATCAATTCCTACTCAAGACCGGGTTGACCTAGGAACCTACGTCATTTCTAGTAAAGTAAAGGACCCTTTTCCACGCATTTCAGGCTTATTGGGTATATAGGGCTAGACCTATATTTTATAGACCAAACGGCACTTGGTGGGTGGTGTGGTCAGCATCACGCCGGCTGCCTTAACTTCCCAGGACTGCACCTGGTATCCACTCAAGGCTGGGCCGTCCTGGAGGCCAAGGTCATTTTTAAAGTATCCGACCATTGTCAGGAACCTAAACCTTGACATTTCAATCCGTATGCGAGCGTCTAGCCGCTAGACCATGGCGACTCCCACTGTTAGGCGAGCGTCTAGCCGCTAGACCATGACGACTCCCACTGTTAGGTGAGCGTCTAGCCGCTAGACCATGCCGGCTCCCACTGACTGTTAGGCGAGCGTCTAGCCGCTAGACCATGCCGGCTCCCACTGTTAGGTGAGCGTCTGGCCGCTAGACCATCGCGACTCCCACTGTTAGGCGAGCGTCTGGCCGCTAGATCATGCCGGCTCCCACTGTTAGGCGAGCGTCTGGCCGCTAGACTATGGCGACTCCCACTGTTAGGCGAGCGTCTGGCCGCTAGACCATGGCGACTCCCACTGTTAGGCGAGCGTCTGGCCGCTAGACCATGCCGGCTCCCACTGTTAGGCGAGCGTCTGGCCGCTAGATCATGCCGGCTCCCACTGTTAGGCGAGCGTCTGGCAGCTAGACTATGGCGACTCCCACTGTTAGGCGAGCGTCTGGCCGCTAGACTATGGCGACTCTCACTGTTAGGCGAGCGTCTGGCCTCTAGACTATGGCGACTCCCACTGTTAGGCGAGCGTCTGGCCGCTAGACCATGGCGACTCCCACTGTTAGGCGAGCGTCTGGCCGCTAGACCATGGCGACTCCCACTGTTAGGCGAGCGTCTGGCCGCTAGACCATGCCGGCTCCCACTGTTAGGCGAGAGTCTAGCCGCTAGACCATGGCGGCTCCCACTGACTGTTGAACAAGTTAAGCATGAACTTCGTTTATCGACTGTTGCCATTGCACGTGAAGTATCAGTGAGCACGATCACTTTACCTGTTTGGTTGTACGAAAGCTTAAGAGAAACAAAAAACATAAAAAATATGACTTATGGTCAGCAAACAAAATTTCACCTTAGAACCTTGGCTGTCGATAAGTTGTTTTCATACTTCATTTGCATAGAGAACTATTATTGAAAGATACTGAACCCATTTTTAAACTAACAATCCTAATAATCATTCTATGCACTTAAATAAAAATGTATTGAAAATACCTTTGACCTATGACCAGTAGCATACATTGTCCAATAGTACTAGGAGGACGGTTTGTTTAATAAAATAGTTAAACAAATAATAATAATAATAATAATAATAATAACATTCTCGTAGTTTTAGAACGATGGTAGGAGAGTCGCAGGGTAGAAGAGATTGGCAACTCATCACGTAATATTCTAACAGACACAAGTGGAAATGTAGCCACCCTGTGTGTCTATTTGTGTGTGTGTGCGCGCGCGTGTGTGTAAGTGTGAGTGAGTGGGTAAGTGAGTGAGTGAGTGAGTGAGTGAGTGAGTGAGTGAGTGAGTGAGTGAGTGAGTGAGTGAGTGAGTGAGTGAGTGAGTGAGTGAGTGAGTGAGTGAGTGAGTGAGTGTGAGTGAGTGAGTGAGTGAGTGAGTGAGTGAGTGAGTGAGTGAGTGAGTGAGTGAGTGTGAGTGAGTGAGTGAGTGAGTGAGTGAGTGAGTGAGTGAGTGAGTGAGTGAGTGAGTGAGTGAGTGAGTGAGTGAGTGAGTGAGTGAGTGAGTGAGTGAGTGAGTGAGTGAGTGAGTGAGTGAGTGAAGACGGCACGCAGTGTTTTCCACTTTTTAAACTATCTAGTAAAACAAAGAAATAACAGACAGAAGAAAACAAAAGAGTCAAACAGGATTTGGACACGTCCAGAAATTTGGAAAAATCTATGTGTCCACACAACAGGGTAGCTCAGGAGAAGAAGGCCAGTAAAAAACTAAGAGAAAGGTTTCGTACTCTCTTACATCATGGCATGGAGGAAGAGCCATCTTAGATATAATTGAAAGTACATTAGCAAAAATGTTGCGGAGTAGGAGGATTACCAACGTCTCAAAGAATGGATGAAAATAGTAATTGTTTCTGACATACTATATTGACGTGGGGGCGTCCTCTGTTATTGCAGAATGGAAAGTAGAAACAAACTCAGGCCCAGCTCCGCCCCAGCTCCGCCAATCTACACATACAGTCACCTTTCATTGATGCTTGGTCAGGGTGGTCCGCGTTGCTCAAGGTAGAGGGGTGTCCCAGTCTACTGCTGTAAATTGCACTCTCTCGTGGGACCTAGGTTCGGTGTGTGGAGGAACGGAGTTGCGGTAAGATCCAGTCGTGCATATTAGGGTGTCGTTAAAGGGCGCTCACATCCTGTAATACAGAGCACGCGTGGTCGCCGGAGGGAGCGTCAATCAAGCTGACGCCCCTGTCACTTGCGTTTGCACGTCTCACAGGTTAAAGCGAAAACTGAACGTCTAATCACAGTGTTTTGAGCGCCCTCCGTAAATCATAAGTGTGTTTATAAGCAGAGATGAGCCTGAGTTCGTTACATGTACCGCGTTATGCCTCTACAAGTGCTCTAATTTGGTCAAAGAAACGTCAGTCAAAGTAACCCCCCGCACAGCATACGAGCTCACTTTCAGCGGCCACGATCCAAAGCACCATCTCATTATGAAGCAGAGCTTTCCAACTGTGCAGTGACAGATTAATGTGTCGGTAACAGTGTGAAGGTGTGTGGCTCTAACGGAAAACGAATGTGTATCCGATCGGCTTTAAAAAAAAAAAAAGTTTAACCTCTTGTGTTCTTATAGGCTGAATTACAGAGTAGGGAAATTTTTTGTGTCTAAAAATATTTGCCACCATCACCAAACAATTGTGACTGCTCTGCGATGAAGGAATACAAAAATAGGAGCCAAAAAAAAAAAAAAGAAGTAAATTGTTACCTTCGATAATGAGCGTTCAATGATTAAACTAAGGCAACAGCGTGGATGTATTTAATGAATTAAAATCTACTCCTACACAATGAGATATAAACGGACTGATCAAACGGTATCTGACCATGGCAATGTTAAGGGACTACGAGACAGAAAAGCGAAATACAAGATTGCAACACTTAACACCGCTGGGCTGGGGTAAAAAACAGAAGAGATTATTTAAATGATGGAAAAAGGGAAAATCAAGTTAATGGGGCTAGCTGACATAAGACGCAAGGGAAATAGCAACAAGAAAATACACAGAGGCTATTTACTAACATATGCAGGAGGAGGAACATCGAAGAATGGGGTGGGTTTCCTGGTGCGTCTGGACATATCTAAATACATATTAGACATAAATTATCACTCAGATTGAATAATTACTTTGAAAATTAAGAGAGGAGAACAAGCTGAAACATATATACAGATATATGCACCATGCAATGATAATTATACAGAAGAGCAGAAAAATCAATTCTTTGACGATCTGTGATGAGATAAAAAAAAAGTTGAGGGAAGCAGCATACTAAATGTAATGGGTGACTTCAACTGGTGGGTAGGAAATAACAGAAGAGAATACGAACAGTGTTTAGGTCCACATGCAGCTAAGAACAGTGCTAGAAATGGAAATAGTCAAAGAATATTGGATCTATGCAGCCAACACAATCTTTTATTACTAACACATTCTTTGGCCATAGAGATTCACAACTTTACACTTGGTACAAATGGAATGATGTCTCCATCAAGAGCCAGATTGACTTTATACTTACCAGAGTTCAAGGAAGAAGGATAATTCTTGATTCAAGAGCAATCCCTAATGGTCTATGTGACACTGACCATAAAATTGTTGTGTTAACAGCAAAACATCTTACATTAAAGAAGCTCAGAAAGAAATTAACCAAAAAACAAGGATCTCATCAAGAAAGCAAATCTGAAACATAAAGGAGTAAAAGAACAGTTACAACAGAAAGTAGAGACAGCATTCAAACAACTTCCACATGTAGTTGGCAATGTTGAGGAAGAATGGAGTAAATATAAAAACACTATGCTTAGTATTGCAGAAGAATTATGTGGAAAACGGAAGAGTTGAAACAGACGGGGAAATAACAAATATTCACCTTGGTGGTGCGAAGAACTAAAAGAAGCAATTAAAAAGAAAAAGGACTTTTATAAACAGTGAATAAAATCAAAGAAAGAAGAAGATTATCTAAACTATAGACTGCAAAGGAGAGAAACCAACAGGAGTGTCAAGAAAGCAAAACAAGCATCCTGGGAACGTTTCGGGGTCATTAGCAGAAAATGAGAAAACAGCCAGAAGAAAATTTTTCAAAGTAGTTAAAAATACAACCCAACTGAAATATTTAATGATAATACAGGAAGGCCATTGATAGATCCACCCGAGTTAGCAGAAAGATAGAGGGAATACTTCAGTGAGCTCTTTAATCCTCTAGGAGATCACCAGAAAAGAACAACTGAGGAGCACAGAGCAACAGTGTTAGAACCACACATACTAATGGATGAAATAGAAAAAGCCATTAAGCAGTCTCCCAAATATAAAGCACCAGGAGCTGATAGATTACCAACAGAAATAATTCAAACAGCAGGTGAAAGCAGCATCAGATGGCTTCACAGAATATTTAATGCAGCATGGGTACAATAAACTGCCCTTATTGATTGGCAACATGCAATAGTTATACCATTGTGGAAGAACAAAGGAAGCAAATGAGAATGCGGTCAATACCGAGGCATCTCTCTTTTAAGCCATGTTGGCAAAATGTATGCCAAGATAATAGAAACAAGACTGAGACCAGTGATAGAACCACAGCTGGCAGAAGAACAGATGGGATTTAGGAGAAATAGAAGCTGCACAGATGCAATCTTCACACTTAAACAGTTAATAGAAAATAACATTGAATACAATAAGAACTTTTTTGTGGCATTCGTAGACCAGGAGAAGGCATTTGACAGAGTCGACAGACAATTATTATGGAAAGTAATGGCAAGATATGGAGTAAGCGAACACCTCATCGAAGTGTGCAAAAGTTTATACTGGGATTGTAGAAGTGTAGTTAGAATAAATCAGGGAACATCTCATCCATTCACAGTGACATCTGGAGTAAGACAGGGGTGTGTCTTATCACCACTGCTGTTTATCACCTACATCGACAGTATATGCAAGAATGCCAAGCCCGTGAATGAAAATGTTAGTAAGATCAACGAATTACTCTTTGCAGATGATCAGGCCTTGATAGCAGATACAGCCTGAAATTGCAACAACATCTAACATCCATGAAAAAAGAATGTAAAACAAATAATATGAGAATCAACACTGAAAAGACACAAGTAATGTCAACAGGAAAAAAGAAGACAGATCTAAACATAGCAATAGAGTGCAAAGGCATTAAACAGGCATCTGAGTTTAAATATCTGGGAACTACATTTACCGAAGATGGAAAATTGGATAAAGAAATTAACGTTAGATGCATTAAAGCAAACCAAGTATTGGGACAGCTAGCATAAGACAATCCCAATCAGCACAAAGAGACATCTTATTCAAAGCATATTTATTCCAACTCTGTGCTACCAGTGCCAGACATGGTCACTCACAACAAACCATAAAAGAACATTAGTAACCACGGAAATGAGATGTCTGAGAAGGGCTGTAGGAGTGACCATAAGAGATAAGATCAGGAATGAGATCATAAAAGAAAAAGTCGGCACAGAACCAATTCTGGATTACATACGAAGACAGCAAGTTAAATGGTTTGCCCACTTAGGGAGAATGCCTTGTGACACCATACCATACAAAGCATACATGGAAAGAGAAGAAGGACGTAGAGCACGAGGTAGACCAAGAACAAGATGGAAAGATAACATCAGAGAAACTCTACAACAGCACGATGTGCCTATGGTCGAGGCGGCCAGAAGAGCTAGAAACAGAACCTTATATCTCCCTCGACACCCACAGCGGTAAAAGAGGAAGTGAAGAAGAAGAAGAAAATCTACTCCACGATGAATAACGAAAGCATGCGCAGACAAGATGTGATTTAATCTATTTTACTGGAGGGAAAGCAATCGCTTTTCACTGGAAGGATAATTAGAAACAGGGGAAATGTTTTACTGACTATTAGTAATACGCCTCATTTAACAACACCAACAACAGCAAGAATAAAATATATGCGTGTCTTAGTCTTAGCGTCGGCTCTGTGGCTAAGTCGATGCGAACGCTTCGTCATGCCGGGGTACCGGCTTCGATCGCAGCTGCGGGCCAGGCACCTTGCGTTGGTTTCGACAGTGGTATCAGGGGCCCGACCGTCCAGGGCAATGGCAAACTACTGGACGTAAATTTGCCTAAAGAAACCACACAACAGCCAGGGGCTGCTGGGGTTGGTTCTGCAACGTCATGTAAAGGATACGCAACTAACTAACCTTAGTCTTAGCATTAGTCGAGATGCTACCTTCACTGCAGTCGTCATACTTCCTCCGTTCCTGAGATGGGAAAATCCAAGGAAATCAAACTGGTGAACAAACATTTAGTCCCTGTCTAATCCAAAAATATAGTCACGCAGTAAATGCATATGGCAGTTTCCAGAGGCGCCAAAGCCAACAGTCACCACCAGAAATACAGTTTGTCGTTGACGGAATTAGGTGGTCACAGTAAGTTGGCTATATAGACGTAAAATTATTACATAAGGGATTTCACCAGGCCACATGAAAACCGGCTACCGATAATATTGAATGCCACGACACTGTAATGTGGGATATTTTCACCCTGATTGAGAAGGTTGGAGGGAAATCCCCAGGGTCATCCAAAAACTGAGAGAAGCCAGATATCGGATTAACCGAGGTTCTCAAGGGAGGAAACGATCACGTGTGACCACGTGGAACCCAAGAACGACCACAGCTCGCCACGTGGAACCCAAGAACGACCACGTGTGACCACGTGGAACTTAAGAACGACCACAGCTCGCCACGTGGAACCCAAGAACGACCACAGCTCGCCACGTGGAACCCAAGAACGACCACGTGTCGCCACGTGGAACCAACACTGGTTATAAAATCGGACCACGGTCTGATCAGAGAGTATGTGTTGACCGTTAGAGCGAGAGGGCGTGTGCGTGATCCAGTGTGAATGAGGACGTGAAACTGATTGCTTCAAGATGACGACTAGACTACAACATTCATCAAAGAAGTCACCCAACTCAGTTGCGGGAAACTACGAATGCAGTGACAAGAGTCATCCATGCGGAGATGTTGAAGTTAAGACGGAGAACTCCAGAGTGTCAATGAGACAGGATTCAATGTATTGGTGTCTAAACAATGTTTTGCTTGAATGCTGTTGAGTAGGACACGGACTGGACACATTGTATAAGTGCTTTAATTTTATGTATCATGGCGACGGTGTCGACTCGTAACATCTACATCGTCGTAGAGTGTCAGTCATATCATCCATTAGACTACACGCCCTAGACATCAGCAAAGGACAGAGCAGACGATTATTGCAAGTGGGAGCTCTACAACGGACAGCAACCCGAAATAAAGAATATAGCAACAACGAGACAACATGCAGATGAAAGTTGGACACAAGACATAGTTACCGAAAAGAGACACATAAAAGGCGTAGTCTGGTGAAAAAGAACAGTTCTTGAAATCCTCCTAAAAGTACACCAGTTACACTAACAAATCACAGCAAAATGTTTGAAAATTTATTGCAGACACGTTGCACAAATAAAAGGCATTCACATCAAAAACATAACTCATAGTTCTACATCAATAGCTGTTAATGGCTCAGGTAGCGAAACAGTAGACTTCCATCCATATGAGGAAACTGCATTAGCAAAGCGCTGTCCGATGCACACACAAAAACATTGTGGTGAACATCATCATCATCATTATGATCCCGTGTGCTGATTATTATTATTTTTGTCACCTTCTTCTCCAGCGCCTCTTCCTTCTCTTTCTCTTCATGCTTCTCCTAACGGAGTTACTGGTTTACTGATAACAACAGAAAAGTTTATTGGAAAGAGAGGCAGAGAGATACAATGTGTGTGTTTGTGTGTGTGTGTGTGTTTGTGTACGTGTGAACAAACGAACGAACAACTCTAATTTTCAAAGGGTTGAGAATTGGGCACGCAGCCCGTCTAACACCACTCTGCTGTGGGAGAGAGGAAGGGGGGAATGGAGGGGGGGGGGAGAGAGAAGGGAAAGGAGAATTTGACAGCTAAACATAATAGCAAGAACGATCGAGTGTATCATAAATGATTGACAGCGCTTGAGACAGAAGATTTTAGACAAGCAATATTACAAATGCCACCCAACAGTGGACTGTAATAAGGTACAATATTCCGAAACTCTGCAATCATTTCCCATATGGAAAAGATCACTTTGGAGAAGAATTGTCGGTGCTTTATATATTTTCTACCCCAAAAAGGGGACATCCACAGGTCACGGGACAGTCTAATTTTTCAGGGGGTGGTAGATAGACTGCATGCAGTCCTGGGACATAGGCTGCATGCAGTCGTGGGACCTAGGCTGCACTCTCTCGTGGGACGTAGGTGGGTTGGGGGTTAGGACCAGTTCTAGATGTTTTGTGGTAGTTAGAAGCATAAGAAAGCCGGGACAACCTGTCTTACAAACCTACAAAATATAGGACTGTGCCCGTGACGTAATCTGGTGTAGGATATTATTAAAGCACCTTATGTTCTTTTCTGTCGCATATTATAGCCGGGTTCAAAAGTTGTGGCCCTCACACTTTAACAGATAACTCGAAAAGTCCTGTACAGGTCGTCATGATAATTTTTATGTTGCCTTAAATTTCTTTGTCTTTATGATTTTTTAAGCTATCATTCCACAGGGGCTGCTTTTTTCTCAAAGCGATGAATTTCTTTCATCTTTATTTAAATGATAATTTGTGTATCCTTAAAAACAGAGTATACAGTAATTGACACACGCGTAGAGATTGTTTGAAAAGTAATTCACACATGCAAAGATGCGTGGTGATCATTTTGATAGAATATCCCGTTTACAAAGATTAATATGTTCGTCTAACTTACAGAAGGCTAATGTTGAATATGACCTGAGAGTGAGAGAAACACTTACGAAACGTATGCGGTTTGATTTTTTCAAAAACTTCCCATTACTCAGCTAAATGTAAGCACGCTTATTGTTCGCTTTGATGTGTGTTTATGTATATATATATATATATATATATATATATATATATATATATATATATATATATATATATATATATAGATATAGAGAGAGAGAGAGAGAGAGAGAGAGAGAGAGAGAGAGAAATTTGGTGTGCAACCTGTTAATAATCATGCCGTTGTGATAATTTTGTGTAATTAAAATATACATTTTGTTACTTTAAAACAAAACAAAAAATATCACAAGGTCATGATTATTAACAGGTCTCATACCAAATTTCAACAAGTTACACCTAACGGTTACTAGGTTAAATTTTTTTCAAGTTAGGCAGAACTTTTGCAACAGACTATAAAATGAACTACGAGTATTTAAAATTCAGGCAGGTATCTTCGATGAGAGGGTCCCTGTTTTAAGATACGGTTTAGCTGCACTTATTTAATCAGCACGAACTGAAGGTAAATTTTCTCTTCTCAAAGACAAACTATGAATGAAAGATTGAAAGAATATAGATTCGCACACGATTTTCAGCGTGAATAAAAATGATAGAAAGAAAGTCAGTGTTCAAAAACTTCAGCTGTAATTGTATTGGTTTAAAAATCATTTGTTTTTCCAATGAAAATGTTAATGACTTTCTTCAGAATCTTCCCACACCAACGGCTCATCTCGCGTCACGTGCTTTTCGGATACATCCATTTGGTTCGAGTTATCCGTGAACAGTTTATGCTATCTCTGCTTGCACAGAATCACGGCAACCTGGCATGTGTTGTTTATGAGTTTATTTTGTTTGTTTTCTAAAAGGTAATGCGCGACGTTAAATAGCTGGGGGATTAAAGGACCCTGCGGTTTAGATTTAAAGATATATTGATTATCCTGAAGTTTATTTTATTCAGTTAATGAAAAGCCAGTCGCGTTTTTGTTCCTTCTTTTCTGTGAATGATTAGCCCCTCAGTTTGTGTTTTTAGGTTTTAAGATATAAATCTATTTTTTTAATTGTGAGATTTTGAATACTGATTATAAAAAAACGTTCCAATCGGGAGCTTTGCTAACACAACAGCAGAATTGTTGTATTTTCTGTGTGTGTAAAGTTGCTTTTATCACATAACTCGAGATTTTGATTTTTCGCCCACAGATTAGCAAACTGGGCTATCCTCTGAATAACGGGCACAAAATATGGCGACCATTAGCGGCCAAAGACAGGGCCACAGTCACGTGTCAATTGCGCACTTCTTGCGACCTAATTTACGGTTTTCCAGCGATTATCATCACCGCCTAGCGTATCCCGTTCGCGGCTCACACGGCGTGGATTGGGGCTAAACTTGATGGCTAGGACTCGCGAGCAAAGCTGCAGGAGATACGGAAGCTGCTGCTCGTGAGTCCCAGCCCTCTAGTTTAGCCCCAATCCACGCCTCGTAAGCCGCGTCCGCGATACACTTGGCGGTGACGGTAGTCGCCGGAAAACAGCAAATTAAGTCACCGGAAGTGCGCAATTAACACGTGACTGAGGCTCTGTTAGGGTGTTTTTGCGGCCGTCATCTTTTATGCCCGTTATTCGGAGGATAGCCACAAATTGTTTTGGATAATTTGTTTATAAAATTGCAATAACCCAAAAGTAGGTGAAGACCACCTGGGTATTACAGGGAGACATTTGTTATCTCTATTATTATGTACTTATTTGTGTTCTCTGACCCAAATGATTTATTTAAAAAAATAATAATAATAATTCTCTTGCAATTACGGTCGACGATTTAATCATTTAAATGTTTAAAAGTATTTAATTTTAAAAAGCAATAATTTGTGTTCTATAAATCTTTCATTTTTTTCTTTTCTTCCGTGTTTAGAAAATTGTAGTCAAAGTGGATAATGTATGTTCAAGTTCTCCTTCTTCAGCCATTGCTGAAAATAGTTGAACAGTTAATATTTTGTCCTTTGCCTTTTTAATGAGAAGAATAACAACAACAAAATAAGAAATTAAAAGCGCGAAGAGCAGTATGGATTTATGATAGGTAAACGGACAAGCAATGCAATATACAGATTACGAACACTGATAAAAAGATAAATGGACATACAAAATGACTTTTTTTTGTGTGTGCTTTATAGATTATACCAAAGCATTTTGACAAAGTTAAACATAGGTAGATGATACAAATGTTGGAAGACATCAGTGTAGACGGGAAAGATCTCAGAATAATTAAAAACATTTATTGGAACCAAGTTGCAGTAATTAAAGTGGGAAACAGATTAGGTACTTTTGAACAGATAAAGCAAGTACTAAGACATGTATGTGTCTTATCCCGAGACATTTTATATATATATATATATATATATATATATATATATATATATATATATATATATATATATATATATATATATATATATATATATATAAGTAATTTTGAGGGAAATTAAAGAGAATGCAGGAGTAAGAGTTGGAGGATACAATATAAACGATTTGCGCTGTGCAGACGATACAGTTTTGATAGCTAAAATTGCAACCGACTTACAACAACTGCTGGATATTGTGAGGATAGAGAGTGCTAAAAAATGACTCATTGAAAATTAAGAAAATGGAAGAAGTGGTTACATCAAGGAAGAAGATAACCCCACGTTGTGATATCTCAGCTGAAGGAAGAAGACTTAACCAAATCAATAAATTCAAATATTTAGGAACAATCATATCATCAGGTGGAAAATGTGTGACAGAGATTAAAAGCAGAATAAGTCAAGCGAAAGCGGCATTTCAAAAATTGAAAAATATCTTATGCATTAAATCGCTCTCATTTAATGTCAGAAAGAGGGTGTTAAAATGTTACATAGAACCTGTTCTGTTGTATGACAGCTAATCTTGTAGTGTCAGTGAACAAATTAGGAAGAATTTAGAAGCAACCTAGATGTGGTTTCTGAGACAAACGTTACGAATACATTGGACAGCCAGAGTAACTAACAACGATTGCTTGAAAGAAGCTAATGAAAGTAGATCTCTATATACAACAATAAGAAAGAGACAAACACTGTTCTTTGGCCACATAATAAGAAGAGAGACACTGGAGAGCATCGTGACAACTGAAATAATCAGTGGAAAAGGGGGTAACGGCAGACTAAGAGAGATGATGCTGGATGGGCTGAAACGATGGCATGGAATGATTTCATTAGGAGAGCTGTTCCAAGCAACCAGGGATCATGATCTGTGGAGACACCTGAGCGCCTACGCCAGTTGGCAGGGCACATGGGAATGATGATGATGTCTATTTGAATGAAATAAATATTTGTTTAATATTATCGACCATTTAAATTATATTTCTACGAATGGCTTTTGTAGCGGCCACAGCACACCGGTTTGCCCAGGGACAGATAATTCTGTTAGGACGGCTTTGCCCACAATCCCTAGCAAGCATGTCCTAAACGACGACTCATGAGGGGTGTTTCTTTCAAGGTCAGAGTGCATCTGACTGAGTGGCGAGAAACCAACAGCCTGCATACAGGTACGCTAGATAGGTAAAACATAATGCACGTAAAGCTCAAGATCTGCAACAAGACTAAATTCCAGAAGTGGACGAATAACCATAACTTTCCGCCGGAGTTTATAGCCGGTAAACGCGAAAAAAATGAAAGAATTGAGCAAAACAGAATGAAATAGAAGAATAAACTGCGAGAATGAAGCTACAGGATGAAGATGATGATGATCTGAAGGTGAGAATGATGATGATGGCGATGATGATAATGATGACATTGATGATGATTATTATGACGATAATGATGATGATTATAGTAATAATAAGAATAATTATGTGGTTGATGATAATGATGACAGTGATAGTAATGATGATGATGATAGTGATGATAATAATGATGATGATAGTGATGATAATGATCATGATGATAATTTTGATTATGATGATTATGGTGATGATAATGATGGGGATAATGATGATGGTGATGATGATGATGATGATGACGATAATGATATTGACGGTGATGGTGAAAATGATGACGGTGATGATAATGATGATGATGACGACGATGATGATGGTGCGGTGATGGTGATGATAATGATGATGATGATTACAATGATAAAGATGATAACGATATATCAATCATTAGAGTCAGTCTGTTTGAAACATAAGCAAGTCGCAGTGGAGTAGCATCTAGACACCTTCAAATTCCGACCCGGGTATATGTAACGAACTCGAGCACAGCACCCTGTCCTGGGTAACAAAGTCGAGCCCAGTATCATTTGACTGGACGTTTATTCACGCGTCTTAAGCTTTCAGATGGGTAAGTTTAAGTTGCAGGGATGTCAGGTTGGTGCGACGTCGTCTTGCGTCGATGGTCCTACCAGCGACCACGTGACTTCTATATTAAAGGATGTGAGCGCTTTTAAGGACTCCATAACACTCAACCTGTTCCTAACTAACCCCCACTCCCCCCCCCCCCCACACACACACACTGAACATAGGTCCCACGAGAGGGTGCATTCTACGCCCCGTGGTTTCAGACTTCTTAACATTCATCGGTGGTTCGTGATTGTCATGTACGCACCAGCAACCACTAATTCTGCTTACGAGTAAAAACGCAAAGTCTGCGGCTGCTGCTCACATAAAGATTAAAATAGAACGCAGAAGGCTTTCTGAAAACAACAGTACACCAGGACAGCCCTCTAAAGTAGACCAGCATGAGCAAGCGTCATTGAAAGGTCAGCAAGTGGTTAGTTGGGCCTGAGTTCATCACCCGTTCCCGGGTGATGTTAAATTTGTTTTCAATTACCTTGGCTCCCCAATCGACCCAGCATAAAATCGTTCGCAGATAAGATGCTGGGAGGTAAACACGGTTAGGTGCTTTATTAATATCCTACCCCAAACAAAGGAAATTCACAGGTCACGGGACAGTCTAATATTTCTTGGGGTGGTAGAGAGGCTGTACGCAGTCGTAGGACCTAGGCTGCATGTATTTGTGAGACCTATGCTGCACTCTTGTGTGGGACGTAGGTGGGTTGGGGTTAGTTCCAGTTCTAGATGTTATGGGGTCATTTAAAAGCAGAAAAAAAAAAAAAAAAGCCAGGAAACCTAGTCTTACCACCCTCTAAAATGTTGGACTGTCCTTTGAGCTCATCTGGGGGAGGGAATTATAAAAGAAGCCACGGCTGGTGTGATGTCTCCTACATCACTCATCGACAACCGATTTAGTCTATGGAAAATATGAGTTTACATACATTCAAGAAGTTGTGCCACACTTTTAAAAAAAATGTGTAATTTAGTAACTGCTAGGTGTAATTTGATGAAATTTTGGCATACAACTTGTTAATAATGTTCTTATTGAAAAAAAAAAAAATTTGTTTTTTTAAGTAATCAAGCATCTAGTTTTCATTTTGCCTTATTTTGCGGTACATGAAAAAGACGCGTGTTCAAAGCAGGCAATCATCATTCCTACAGCAGTTAATTCATATTCGGGAACTTTTCAAAACATCAAAGTGAGCGTTATTAGTTAAGTTGTACCCTACTATGACATCACACAAGCGATAAACACCTGATGACACAAAAATGCCATAGTGGTAATGAGGATCACACGTGGAGAGGTCCCGGAAATCTCGTTTAGCCATCAGGCTATATTCGGAGCCCCTGGCAAGGCCAGTGTGGGACTTCAAAAAAGCAAAAATTGAATCCCACAAGGGATGCATGACATACTTGTCATGAATTAGCTAGTATATTGAGCGTGATTTACTTTTAGGTGGTCTATAACATTAGCCTTCCGTGAGTTAATTGAACACAATTACCTATCGCATCCGAGGTAAGCTATCAAAATAATCACCACTTATTGCCACACATGTGAACTGACTTCCTACCCATATGGCTTCTAAGGTGCCATTGTGGGGGAAAACACCAATAGACCCACAGTCCCGCCCCCCCCCCCCCCCCCCCCCCGTCTCTCTCTCTCTCTCTCTCAAATTGTTGAAGTCACCTAATGGAGTTAGGGGGGGGGGGGGTTCTCTCTAGCGTAGTTGGGTAAACCGGATTGCTCGGTGACCGGGTGACGAACTCCTTGTGGTCCGGGTTCACTCCCGAGGGTAGGCAGAAAAGCTACATTTCTCCCAGATTTACTGTATTTATCATGGAACCAAGGCAGAAAGGATGCGATATCCATAATACTGAGCCCAAGGGTTAACAACTCATGGCTTCTGGATACTAAAACAAACAATGGAGTGGGGGAAAGGGGCTGCGGGCCTTCCTTAGATTTCAGAGTACACCTGCTCAAGCGGCAAGGAGCAACCAGTCGCGCACAAATACGCCAGTAAATTGGAGGTACACGCAAAAACTCAGGCCTTGGCACAAAACCAAAATCCAAAGTCCATTTGGGGGCAGCTTGATCTCGATGCATGGTGTCCACCCAGTGCTTGAGGTTTCGGGTTCAAGCGCCGGTAAAGGCTTTTTTTTTTAAATCTGGACTTCTAGTAATTTTCATTGGTCTGTGGGTAATAAGATCGGACGCCCGGGCAAAATTTGTTGTTAAAAATCTACCAAAAGTATTTCAGGATCATGCTGGTGCTACAGAGGTCGTGCACTGCTCTGAGATTCTTCGGACTAAGGCTTGAAAAGAAGTAGAATGGAGAACTTATGGCTTACTACCCTTGTGCCATGATGTTGATCCTTCGTCTAAACCTAAACCTAAATCTGAACCAAAGTCCAAATGGAATTAACTAGGATTTTCCTCAGTAGCTACCGCCCTGCTAACAAGGAAGAAGAATAATTACTTTCCAAACAATCTCTACGCGTGTGTCTGCCGTATATTCTATTTTTTTTTTAACGGTACACAGATTATTACTGAAAGATTGAAGGAATTCGCCGCTTTAAGAAAACAGATGCCCCTGTGGAGTTGTGAATTTTAAAATTATAAGGATATGGGAAATCTAAGGCCACAAGCACAAATGTGTGTTGGTCCGTACAAAAGTCTCAGAGAGATTTGTTGAACTTTAAGGGCACCATTTTTGAAACGCACGATAGATAAAGCTACTGAAGGTAAGGGTGGCTATTGTTTTGTGGGCTACAATAGGAATAAACTCACAGGGAGCAAGCACAGCAGGGATCTACCAGTCATCAGTAGAAGTTATCCTCGTCGACAAACGTTTCGGCCCACGATCTCCTAGACGTTTTCAGAGGTGGGCCCACCTGAGTTCATGAAGCTCAGGGCTGGTACCCTGCTGCACGAAATTACCGGATGGTGTTTTTCTTTCGGATAGGACAAGACGACTTGGTGATTTGCATAAGGTACTGTGAGATAAGAAGTCGCCACGGTAGCCTAATTAGAGCAGTCAGCATACCTGGACGATCGAGCGACAAGCTTACGATTGGTTTACCGGACACATGTTGGACTTTGTTAGCAGGTGGCAGAGGATCACTGGCAGACCATTCGGACACGATGGACTTTCAAAGGGTGAGAAACCCTTTTCCACTAGAAACCCGGACCAGCTCACCGAGGCCCGTCCTCTACGTTGTTTCGTTGCGTCCAAAGCCAGCTCGAGGCCCTCTCGGCTACCTCGCCCAGTTTTTTAAGTGTTCGTTTCCGTTCATTACCCCGCAATCCTAGTTCTTTAATCACATTGTACAGACGAGACCTTTCGCTCCCACTTCGACGGCAAAGACATGTACTGCGTACGCCTCGTCTCTCCTCAGACCCGCTGCTAAATCACCGGATTTCTCGAGCTTGTACGTGTGATTTTCGTCCATACGCGACTCATACTGGACGGTCAGCTTAATCAGGATGAGCTGCCGTTTCTCCGCATAGTGGAGAACTATGTCAGGTCGAGGACCGGTCTTCCGGATTAACTTGGGGTACCTTTCATGGCCTGGCAGATCAACCGACAGTAACCAGTCCCTCGCAGAGTCTAGCATAGATGGAGCGAATACGTTTTTGTTGATTTTACCTTTTTGAATTTGCCCAGCCTTGAGGAAACGAATGGGGACGATAGTAGAACTGTCTCTATCGTTAGCCCTCATTCTAGCCTGGTCAACAACGGCTGCCAACTTTTTTAGCACCTTGTTGTGTCGAAAGGTTACAACATCTATCGAGATCTGATTTAATGGTGCTTTATCAATATCCTACTCCAAACAGGGAAAATCCACAGGTCAGAGGGCAGCCTAATATTTCACGGGGTGGTAGATAGGCTGCACGCAGTCGTGGGACCTAGGCTGCACTTTGTCGTGGGATGTAGATGGTTTGGGGTTAGTTCTAGATGTTTTGCGGTCGTTAAAAGCATTTTTTTAAAACCGGGAAACCCAATCTTATCACCCTCTAAAATGTTGGACTGTCCTGTGACGTTACTTGGAGTAGGATATTAATAAAGAACCGATTTAATCTTTACAAATATGAGTATAGCATCGTATCCCCCAATCGCCTTAGGGATGAAAAGAGTTCCTTATTGACTGACTTAAGATATCAAAGAGAAAACGAACTCGTAATGTTTTGAAACTCTGCCTTTTTATTAAACTTTATTTAATCATCATTGATTTTCAATACTCTTTCCCCCAGATGGCAGTTCCTGGCATTTTGATGACAACAATTTGACGCTTGCAG
>CAJHNH020000982.1:27500-30000 GCA_905116865.2 Candidula unifasciata | reverse complement strand
TTGTTGTATATTCAATGGCGTACAACTCGCACTGGAGTAGGGTTAGGTCCAGTGGGTCCCTGACAGAACGATGGTTTACCCACATTAGTATATTATTAGTCTATAACTCTGTGATTAGAAAGTATCCGATAGTAGTGGCCTACTTGTGACGTGTCTAGATACCATAGGTAGTCTCATGGGGTACTGTTGTCCTTGTGTGTCTACGTGTCCCGTACAAATGTAAACATACGTTGTTCTCAGGTAGTCGACTTTCTATAGGAAACGCCTCAGATCTATGTTACTTGAATGTAACTATATGAATTTATGAAAAATTCATCATGGAAATTTTCTTATATTTACTGAACTGTGTGTAGTCGATACTTAGGTGAGTGACTAATGATGCATGACATATCAGAGGTAATGCATATATATATATATATATATATATATATATATATATATATATATATATATATATATATATATATATATATATATATATATATATATATATATATCATCAGGTACTTTGCCGACTGGCGTGGGCGATCATGCCTCCCAATAATCTGCGATCTCCTGCAGCATGTATCAGTTCGTGTGCCGACACACCTCCATGCCATGTAACAAGACTGTCAAGCATCTTCTCTCGTTGTCTTCCTCTATCCCTCCTTTCACAGATATTTCCAGTGGTCACAACATGTTCTATTTTACCTCTTCTCATAACATGGCCGAAAAATGATGACTGTCTCCTTCTGATGTCTGTGAAAAGTTGTTTTCGGGCTCCCGCCTCTTTCAAAACCTCTTGATTGCTCTTTTTGGCTGTCCAAGGTATTCTAAGCATTCTTCTGTAAAACCACATCTCTGAGGCCTCTAGAAATTGTTAGGCCTGCCTACCGATTGTATGTAGCAAGCAAGAATTCTTTACAAGGATATATTGCACAAGATGTTTTTTATTTTATAAAATGCAGTTTGTGCCTGTCCTATTCTGTTTCTTATTTCACTTATGCATCTTCCATCTGATGTTATCCATTGCCCATATACTTAAATTTCTGTACTTGTCCAAAAATAACACCATCGACTTTTATTACACATACACAGTAATAATACTAGATTTATAGTATACATTCAATTAGTAAACAAAGATTTACACACATACACACACACACACACACACCAACACACACACAAAATGTATTCAGTTACTTTGCAAAGATTTCTGTCCGGCTCACAGATGAGAACACTTGGCTCTCAATCCATCGTCGCACTTTGGAATTCTCATTGAGGTCATGGCTCTTTCTCTAGTTGAATAAAAAAAAAAGGGGGTGGGGGGGGGGGGACAACAATCTGATCATCTGGCGACAATATTTCAGGCATTGCTACTACCCTCTCCCAGACCAACCCCGTCCTCCACCACCACCCCTCCACTTTCCTTTGGCTTGCATAATTGCAGCTCTTGTCCACTCTAGCCATGCCAATTGTTGTGCACAAGAATCGCGTCTCGCTTGTAATATTTTTTTTTTTTTCTTTAACTGCATGATTTTAAATTACAAATTTGCAGTGGGATGGAACGAATAAGAACACACGAATTGCTGACATTGTCATTCATGAAATTGTTCTAGAAAAAATAACACAGCGGGTATATTAAGCTATGTATTTTCTGTCGCCCCCCCCCCCCCCCCCTCCCCCCTTTTTTTCCCTTTTGTAGTGTATTGTTGACCGTCAGATGCAATAGTAAGTAACTTGCGCATCGTATTGGAGATATCATGAGTCACCTATATCAAGATCTAAGCATCAAGGAAGAATGGCTAATAAATATCATCCTGTCTCGAACGCTGAAATATTTTGGTAATGTCAAGCGCCACGACGGATCGGGAAAAAAATATAGCAGAATGCATGGTACCAGGAAGGAGGGGCAGGAGCCGGCCGATACGAAGATGGGCACAGTATATAAGTGACTCCTTGAACATGAAAGTACATGAGGCGAGAGAACTCAGGATAGACCGAGTTTCTTTCAGGCAGACTGTGATGAGAGAGAAGTTCTGCAAATGACTTGCTACATGATGAGGATTGACGACATGTTTTGCCATTCCTATTCTCATTTTGATTTCTGTTTTGCTTCTTCCATCATCTGTTGCTACGTGTCCTAGATAGGAAAAAAAAACTTTCTACTTGTTCTAATAGTCCTCTGTTAGGCAGCATTGCCACTTTTCTTTGACAAAAAAACATCCAAAACGGAGTCAAACAAATCTAAAAAAGTCTAAATTTGCGTGGAAAACATCTAGAAAAAACATCCAAATGGAAAGAGTCACAAATTACATTTTAATTGATTTGACTTACCCTATAAAATCATGTCCTAATCTTTACTAAAGTCTGCCTCACAAGATCCACAGAATAAACTTAGCTTGGATGATAAAGTTGAAGCTTCAGATCTAAAATACTCTGGTATGCTTTAGCTGTTCTAATTTCCTCAAATATCCAAACAGGGAGCTGATTAGTGGAACAGCCTTTTCCTACTCTTATT
>CAJHNH020000982.1:0-25000 GCA_905116865.2 Candidula unifasciata | reverse complement strand
GCTGAATATTGAAGAGGGTTGGCTAGTAAAGACAATAAAACAAAGAAAATTGAAATATTTTGGTCACTTGAAACGTCATAGAAGTCTAGAGATAACAATAATGGAGGGGTATATGCCTGGGAAGAGAGGAAGAGGAAGGCCAAGGAGAAGATGGGTGCAGGATGTGGCAGATGATCTCCAGATGGGTGTATCAGACGCAGGACATCTTGCTCAGGATAGGAAGGTTTTCCGGAGGGTTGTTATGGCAGCGAGGTTCCGCGAGGGACATGCTACTGAATGAATGAATGAATGCTTACCGTAAATCTTCTATCACAGGTGCATGCTTGCCTCTCTAGCAATTGCTTTGTTTACTTCTGCTATACTTGTTGATACATCATTATTATCATCACAGCAGGTCCTTTCGACAACGTCGCTCTCATCATAGTCTGCCTAAATGAAGCTCACCCTCTCGCCAGCTCTTTCTCTCGTTTACTTTCACATTCCAGGAGTCATCTATATCCTGTGCCCTTTTCGTGATGTTTGATTTCTGCTCCTCCTTCCTGGTACTATGCCTTTTGTCATCATTTGTTTCAATCCACCATGGCGCTTGATATAAAAAAATATTTCAGCTTTCTAGTCAAGATGCTGTTTCTTAGCTAATCTAACTTGATGGTTCAGATCATTTAAAATGTTAGTATTTCTCCTTTTCTGTATAAATTGTATTCTGATAATCTTTCTATATCATTTTAGCTCATAAGCCCCTATTTTCTTTCGTAGGGAATAGGAGATACTCCACGACTTACATCCGTATGTTGCTACAGGAAAAATGTATTCTCTGAAAATTATAATTTCGATTTCCTAGATGGAGCTTAGTCATAGACTTTAATGCTGCTCTTTGCATGGCAATGGCCATCCTCTTTTGATTTCTGTGAATGTCACCATTGCTATCTATTATAAAACCTAGATATTCAAAGCTTGTGACATTTACAATTTCTTCACTGTTTACTGTTTTTGACGATCTATCTGACTTAATGTTGGCTTCTGGTACCTATTTGTGTAAAGTAAAGTAAATTAAAGTAAAGATCCCTTTTCAGGTCTTTAGGCGTATCGGGCGTATGGAAAGAGCACCTATATGTTTACAGACCAATCGCACTAGGCATGTAATATGGTTAGCTTAACGCCTGCTGTGTTAACTTCCCCAGAACATACGTCTTGGTACCAATTTTACGCTAGGTCGACCTGCGACGCCGTATACCATGATAAAAATCCGCACAGCCAGCAGTGGGTTTCGATCGTGGTAGGTTGGAATTACGAGTCCGACTCGCAAAACGCCCAAGCCAGGGGTGCCGCCACCTGTTTGTGGCAGCACAGTACAATCGGCATGTAATAGTCATATTTGCCAATACTGGCTGCCTTTTGTTGGAGTCGACATTAGGATTGTAACAAGCAAGCAGTAATTGTCTTGTTAACTAAGGACCTGCCAGTCCATCATCATCATGTAGCAGGTCCTTTGCAGAACGTCGCTGTCATCACGGTCTGCCTGAAAGAAACTCGGTCTCTCGCCAGCTTTCCCGCTTCATGAACTTTCACACTCAAGGAGTCACTTATATCCTGTGCCCATCTTCGTGTCGGTCGGTCTCTGTCCCTCGTTCCTGGTGTCATGCCTTCTGCTGCTACTTTTTCCAGTCTGTCATGGCGCCTTAAACAGAACGTCCTCACACTATAAAACTCAGCAACTGACAGCAGAATATACTCAACTATAAACTAGCAAGTGACACCTAGAATCTCCTTCATTGCTCTACAAATAATAAGGCAAATAACGACTAGAATCTAGCCATCTGCTCTGTTTCCAAATACCGACTACCATCTAACCATACTGCTTATTCCAGTCCAAAGACACGCAAACCTATAGCCAAATTCAGCTTCTGAGACAGGATGCTATTTATTTGCCAGTCTTCCTTGATGCTCGGATCTTTCAAGATGTCAATATTTCTCCCCTTCTTTGTCCAAGATATTCTGAGAATCCTTCTATAACATGTCAGCTCAAAAGCCCATATTCTCTTTCTTAAGGACTGGGAGATAATCCACGACTCACATCTGTGTGTTACTACAGGGAAGATGCATGCTCTCAGAATTCTTATTTTGATCTCCTTGCTAGTGCTTGCTACATACATCCAGTTTTAACATATGGCTGTGAATCCTGGACAATCGGTAGGCAGGCCAAACAATTTCTTGAGGCCTCAGAGATGTGTTTTTACAGAAGAATGCTTAGAATACCTTGGACAGCCAAAAAAGAGCAACCAAGAGGTTCTGAAAGAGGCGGGAGCCCGAAGACAACTCATCACAGACATCAGAAAGAGACAGTCATCATTTTTTGGCCATGTTATGAGAAGAGGGAAAATAGAACATGTTGTGACCACTGGAAAGATCTGTGGAAGGAGGGATAGAGGAAGACAACGAGAGAAAATGCTTGACAGTCTTGTTGCATGGCATAGAGGTGCGTCGGCACACGAACTGATACGTGCTGCAAGAGATCGCAGATTATGGAGAGGCATGATCGCCCACACCAATCCGCAAGGCACCTGATGATGATGATGCTAGTGCTTAACTATTGACTTTTAATACTAATTGAAACTGCCTTTCTTTTATCACTTTTGTGGTGTTGGTCCCTTTTTACGGTGGGTCTTTGAGCCTGAGGTTTTACAACCGCATGGCTAGTGCTGTCGACACGGCTGTGAGGATTTTATTTTTTGCCTCTGACCGACCACACACAAAAAAAACCCAGCCCTACCGAAGATTCGAATACGGGTCTGCCGCTTGAGAGCCCAGCGTTCTAACCGTTCGGCCAGCCAATCCTCAAAGAAGGGCCGAAAACAGAAATGTTTCAAAACACGTTCGTTCGTTCGTTCGAAGAAAACAAAAAAGATAAGCTTTGTCCTTTTTTAACTGCCTGATGGCCTGTTTTCTCAAGGACGGGTTATTTGCTGTCTGAGCTTATGTTTCTTTCTTTTGTGGCGATGATTTTCGCCTGAGTTTTGTTTCATTTGTTGCCTCATGTCAGCAGCGTGGGCTTGGCGGGCGGCTAGCGGTTTTTGGGAGTGGACATGGCAGTCTTGAAAAGGACAGCCATATGTTCCTGGGTGGCCTGGAACGGGTAGGGTGGGAGTGGTCAATCTGGTTGGCAGTGCTTCCTCGCGTCGGTGAGCTGGCTTGTTCCATGTGAGCTGGGTGTCATGGCGGCTTGGAAGTTTTTGATTGGCTGCTGGCTTGTCATGTTACGGGTTGTGTGGTTGATTAGTACTTGCGGTGACGTCGGTTTGGCGTACCCTGACTCCTTTGTTTCCATTTTGACTGGGCCAGCTGTTTTTGGGCTGCTTCTATCTGGTCATGAAGTCAGTTAATTTTTGTGTAGAAGGCCTTCTTTGTCTCGGCGGGCTGAGAATCGTATTTCACCCGCTCCTCTTCATCAAAAACGATGACGTAGCGGTGCCTCTCGAGCTCAATTCTGTGCTAGTGTATCTGGTCGTTGATATCTTGTACCATCTTTAGGAGGTCGGCCTCGCTTTCCACCCTACCGGCTGCCGCCTCTTTGCCTTCTTCGCAGGCTGTAGCTTCATCTGCGGCTGGGGTCGCCTCTGTGACTTCGGGTATGGTTCCTCCATCCGACTGGATTTGTTTCCCTTGATATCTGTCTCTGTATATTTGTCGGCCCTGCTGATGTTTGGTTTTGCGGCTGGTGCCTTGTTTCTCTCTGTGAATAGGAGTTCTCGTTCTAGCTTTGCTTCTAGGTGCTTCTGCTTCTGCTGTTGTTTTGACTAGCAGGGCAACTTCTCTGTATGCGGATTCTCTGGCTTCGTTTAGTAAGGCCGTCTCTGTCTTTCTTTCTTCTCGCTCAGCTTGCCGGTAGGCTGCTGCCTGGTCATGATCTGTCTTCTGCTGTGTCAGAAGGCCTTGAAGTTTTTTGTTTGCTTCATTGACTTCTGCTAGCAGCTTCGTGTGTTGCGCAGCTTCTGCTATCCTGTCTCGCTTCTGGGCTTTGATTTCGTCGTGTTTGGGATATTAGTCCCAGCATCTCGAGTCTTTCAGCGGTGGCCTTCTCTTTGTCTGCTGTCAGCTTCTGGACTGCGATTTTGAGTTCTCTCACTTCCTGAGTTGTCGCGTTGTTGTTTGCGACTGAAATCATCTTCTCTTTTCTGCTCTCACTTCTTGGTATTGCTGCTTGCACTTTTTAAGGTAGGTGCAGCCCAGGTATCTGGCGCTATGGGGCCCTCCACAGTTTGAGCATCGTCTGCTACTGTTAGGCTTTTTAACGTCAGGGTCCATCTTGGCAAGTGGCCCTTCCTTAAAGTCGTGCGGCTTGGAGCAGTAGCGGTATGCTGGGCTGCTGCGGCAGTTTGCGGCTGTGTGTCACGCCTTGTTACAACGTGAGCACTGGATGATATTGTCACTGCTGTGGGCTCCAAGCTGCTGTCTTCGTAGGCGGGTGCCAGTAGGTCCCTGCGCCTCAACTGGGGCCGCTTTAGGTGGTGGCTCTATGATAGAGGAGGCTTCTGGTGCTGGCGCCACGATGGGGGCGGCTTCAGTTGCTGGCATAGGTGAGCGAGGTGCCGCGATAGGGGCGCCTGCCTGTGGTGCTGGTTGAGACGCTGCGGATATGGCCATCCTTTTCTTTGGTGTAGGTGCGGCTTGCTGTTTTTTTCCCATGATGGAAAAAACAATGCTGGTTAATTGCGGTCTATCCCGAAAGCTAGGTCCCTTCGGAGTCGGCAAGGCTTGTTAGAGTGTTCTGAAAAGGACATCAAGCGTGCTTTCTCCTCAGTTCTCTAGACAATCGTTTCACAAATGGATGCTACGACTGGCTCCTCAACAATGATGTGCTCACGGGCTGCTAATAACCCAAACGCAGACGACACCGATAGCGTAGTCGAGACAAACTCAGCCGAATATCAAGCGAGTATTGTCCAGTATCTAGCTATCGATATTCAGGCTATGAATGGATAGTTAGCGAGCGAACGAGAGACACACGTGGCTGATCGGGCGGTTGAGCGAGCGAGAGGTGCGTTCGACTGGGCTGTCTGAGCTCGAAATGATTTTCAAAACACAAACCAGACAGTTTACTTTATAATTGACATGGTTAAAAGTCGAATCAGTAGAATGCCCCCGCCCCCTTTTTCCCCTAAATCAGTTAGCATATACCTTTTTCAACATACATTTTAAAACTTTGTGTTTAATAATATAAATGATTACTTTATAACAGATATTTTTCAAGCCACTTTAAACGGATTATTTACTCTGTCGTCATTGTCATCATCAAGTACCTTGTCGACTAGCGTGGACGAACATGCCTCTTCACAATCTGCGATCCGAGACTAAGTGTATCAGTTCGTGTGTTGACACCCCTCCACGCCGTGACAAAAGGCTGTCAAGAATCTTTTTGCGCTGTCTTCCGCTGTCCCTGTTTCCATAAATCTTTCCAGTTGTCACAAAATGTTCCATATTCAGTCTTTTCATAACGTGGCCAATAAATTATGACTACCTCTTTCTGATGTTTGGTTTGATAAGGTGCATTCGAGCATCTGCCTCTTTGAAAACATTTGAGTATACAGCATATTTAGTTTGACAGAGTGACCGTAGCCTTTGTACCATTTGACTCACTCTGCGTCGTTTGATTTTTCCAATCCTCAAAACATCTACACAATAGTCGTAGCATCCATTTGTGAAACGATTGTCTAGAGAACTGAGGAGAAAGCACGCTTGATGTCCTTTTCAGAACACTCTAACAAGCCTTGCCAAATGAAATAAAATCTGTAAACACTAGATCTTAAACACATCTATACTCAACTGTTTTCATACAACTCTACATAAGCCTTCTAAACATCTCTATTCACTAGCCATCTGTAACAACTCTACACAAGCCTTCTAAACAACTCTATTCACTAGTCATCTATAACAACTCTACATAAGCCTTCTAAACAACTCTATTCACTAGTCATCTATAACAACTCTACACCAGCCTTCTAAACATCTCTATTTACTAGCCATCTATAACAACTGTACACAGGCCATCTAAACAACTCTATTCACTAGTCATCTATAACAACTCTATACAAGCCATCTAAACAACTCTGTTCACAACCTATCTAAAACAACTCTATACAAGCCATCTAAACAGCTCTATTTACTAGTCATCTATAACAACTCTATACAAGCCATCTAAATAACTCTGTTCACAATCTATCTAAAACAACTCTATACAAGCCATCTAAACAAGTCTATTCACAACCTATCTAAAATAACTCTATACAAGCCATCTACACAAGTCTATTCACAACCTATCTAAAACAACTCTACGCGAGCCATCTAAACAACTCTATTCACAACCTATCTAAAACAACTATATACAAGCCATCTAAACAAGTCTATTCACAACCTATCTAAAACAACTCTACGCGAGCCATCTAAACAATTCTATTCACAACCTATCTAACTCTACCCGAGCCATCTAAACAACTCTATTCACAACCTATCTAAAACAACTATATACAAGCCATCTAAACAACTCTATTCACAACCTATCTAAAACAACTCTTTACAAGCCATCTAAACAACTCTGTTCACAACCTATCTAAAACAACTATATACAAGCCATCTAAACAACTCTATTCACAGCCTATCTAAAACAACTCTATACAAGCCATCTAAACAATTCTATTCACAACCTATCTAAAACAACTCTACCCGAGCCATCTAAACAACTCTATTCACAACCTATCTAAAACAACTATATACAAGCCATCTAAACAATTCTATTCACAACCTATCCAAAACAACTCTATGCGAGCCATCTAAACAACTCTATTCACAACCTATCTAAAACAACTCTACGCGAGCCATCTAAACAACTCTATTCACAACCTATCTAAAACAACTCTATACAAGCCATCTAAACAACTCTGTTCACAACCTATCTAAAACAACTCTATACAAGCCATCTAAACAGCTCTATTTACTAGTCATCTATAACAACTCTATACAAGCCATCTAAACAACTCTGTTCACAATCTATCTAAAACAACTCTATACAAGCCATCTAAACAAGTCTATTCACAACCTATCTAAAATACCTCTATACAAGCCATCTACACAAGTCTATTCACAACCTATCTAAAACAACTCTACGCGAGCCATCTGAACAACTCTATTCACAACCTATCTAAAACAACTATATACAAGCCATCTAAACAAGTCTATTCACAACCTATCTAAAACAACTCTACGCGAGCCATCTAAACAACTCTATTCACAACCTATCTAAAACAACTATATACAAGCCATCTAAACAACTCTATTCACAGCCTATCTAAAACAACTCTCTACAAGCCATCTAAACAATTCTATTCACAACCTATCTAACTCTACCCGAGCCATCTAAACATATCTATTCACAACCTATCTAAAACAACTATATACAAGCCATCTAAACAACTCTTTTCACAACCTATCTAAAACGACTCTTTACAAGCCATCTAAACAACTCTATTCACAACCTATCTACAACAACTATATACAAGCCATCTAAACAACTCTATTCACAGCCTATCTAAAACAACTCTATACAAGCCATCTAAACAATTCTATTCACAACCTATCTAAAACAACTCTACCCGAGCCATCTAAACAACTCTATTCACAACCTATCTAAAACAATTATATACAAGCCATCTAAACAATTCTATTCACAACCTATCCAAAACAACTCTATGCGAGCCATCTAAACAACTCTATTCACAACCTATCTAAAACAACTCTACCCGAGCCATCTAAACAACTCTATTCACAACCTATCTAAAACAACTCTACGCGAGCCATCTAAACAACTCTATTCACAACCTATCTAAAACAACTCTATACAAGCCATTTAAACAATTCTATTCACAACCTATCTAAAACAACTCTATACAAGCCATCTAAACAACTCTATTCACAGCATATCTAAAACAACTCTACACGAGCCATCTAAACAACTCTATTCACAACCAATCTAAAACAACTCTACGCGAGCCATCTAAACAACTCTATTCACAACCTATCTAAAACAACTCTACGCGAGCCATCTAAACAACTCTATTCACAACCTATCTAAAACAACTCTATACAAGCCATCTAAACAACTCTATTCACAACCTATCTAAAACAACTCTATACAAGCCATCTAAACAACTCTATTCACAACCTATCTAAAACAACTCTATACAAGCCATCTAAACAACTCTATTCACAACCTATCTAAAACAACTCTACGCGAGCCATCTAAACAACTCTATTCACAACCTATCTAAAACAACTCTATACAAGCCATCTAAACAACTCTATTCACAACCTATCTAAAACAACTCTATACAAGCCATCTAAACAACTCTATTCACAACCTATCTAAAACAACTCTATACAAGCCATCTAAACAACTCTATTCACAACCTATCTAAAACAACTCTATACAAGCCATCTAAACAACTCTATTCACAACCTATCTAAAACAACTCTATACAAGCCATCTAAACAACTCTGTTCACAACCTATCTAAAACAACTCTATACAAGCCATCTAAACAACTCTATTCACAACCTATCTAAAACAACTCTATACAAGCCATCTAAACAAGTCTATTCACAACCTATCTAAAACAACTCTATGCGAGCCATCTAAACAACTCTATTCACAACCTATCTATAACAACTCTTTGCGAGCCATCTAAACAACTCTATTCACAACCTATCTATAACAACTTTATGCGAGCCATCAAAACAACTCTATTCACAACCTATCTAAAACAACTCTATGCGAGCCATCTAAACAACTCTATTCACAACCTATCTAAAACAACTCTATACAAGCCATCTAAACAACTCTATTCACAACCTATCTAAAACAACTCTATACAAGCCATCTAAACAACTCTATTCACAACCTATCTAAAACAACTCTATACAAGCCATCTAAACAACTCTATTCACAACCTATCTAAAACAACTCTTTACAAGCCATCTAAACAACTCTGTTCACAACCTATCTAAAACAACTCTATACAAGCCATCTAAACAACTCTATTCACAACCTATCTAAAACAACTCTATACAAGCCATCTAAACAACTCTGTTCACAACCTATCTAAAACAACTCTATACAAGCCATCTAAACAACTCTATTCTCAAACTATCTAAAACAACTCTATACAAGCCATCTAAACAACTCTATTCACAACCTATCTAAAACAACTGTATACAAGCCATCGTAATAACTCTATTCACAACCTATCTAAAACAACTCTATACAAGCCATCTAAACAACTCTATTCACAAACTATCTAAAACAACTGCACACAAACCATCAACCGCCTAAAACAGTTACATTACAGTTACGCAATCTATACTCCAGTCAGGCTGGGGACAAGGACAGTAACTCATGTATGATTCCTTCATGCGATGGTGACGATCGCTCAAGGATCTGAAGGTAATGTGTGCAGGTCATAAGGGGAGCAGAAACGTTTTTTTTTTAATTGAACTTAGCTCCCAGATCGACTCAATCTAGAGTGGGTCTCATGTAGAGTCACTGAAAGTAAAGTCGGCCGGTGTGATATGATCACATGATCCATCGGGTGCTGATCGGTCTATATAATATAAGTCTAGCCTTATGTGCACAATACGCTTAAAGGCGTGGGGAGGGGAGGGGGAGGGTGGAAGTAAAACACCAATCGAAACAATTCGACGCTCTAGGCATCTGAAACAGCTTTGTAGAAGAGCCATCTAAAATAACCGTGTAGAAGAGCCATCTAAAACAACTTTGTAGAAGAGCCATCTTAAACAACTTTGTAGAAGAGCCATCTAAAATAACTCTCTAGAAGAGTCATCTAAAACAACTACGTAGAAGAGCCATCTAAAATAACTTTGTAGAAGAGCCATCCAAAACAACTTTGTAGAAGGGCCATTTAAAACAACTCTGTAGAAGACCTATTTAAAACAACTTTGTAGAAGAGCCATCTAAAACTATACTGTAGAAGAGCCATCTAAAACTACACTGTAGAAGAGCCATCTAAAACAACACTGTAGAAGAGCCATTTAAAACAACTCCGTAGATGAGCCATCAAAAATAACTTTGTAGATTAGCCATCTGAAACAACTTTGTAGAAGAGCCATCTAAAACAACTTTGTAGAATAGCCATCGAAACAACTTTGTAGAAGAGCTATCTAAAACAACTTTGTAGAAGAGCCATCTAAAACAACTTTGCAGAAGAGCCATCTAAAGCATCTTTGTAGAAGAGCCATCTAAAACAACCATGTAGAAGAGCCATCTAAAACAATTCTGTAGAAGAGCCATCTTAAACAACTTTGTAGAAGAGTCATCTAAAAAAATTATGTAGAAGAGCGAACAACTCCGTAGAAGAGCCATTTAGAATAACTTTGTAGAAGAGCCATCTAAAACAACTTTGTAGAAGAGCCATCTAAAGCATCTTTATAGAAGAGCCATCTAAAACAACCCTTTAGAAAAGCCATCTTAAACAACTCTGTAGAAGAGCCATCTTAAACAACTTTGTAGAAGAGCCATCTAAAATAACTCTGTAGAAGAGCCATCTAAAACAACTCCGTAGAAGAGCCATATAGAATAACTTTGTAGAAAAGTCATTTAAAACAACACTGTAGAAGAGCTATTTAAAACAACTTTGTAGAAGAGCCATTTTGAACAACTTTGTAGAAGAGCCATCTAAAACAACTCTTTAGAAGAGCTATCTAAAACAACCCTGTAGAAGAGCCATCTAAAACAACCCTGTTGAAGCCATTTAAGATGGCTATACATAATTTTGCCAAAAACCACTTTACAATGCAACGTGCATTTTTTTTCATGTCTCTATCGCCTGGAAATTATTTATTTCGTAAAGTGCATTTAAAAGCCACAACCCTTGGATATGAAGACAAGCTATATAGCGTAAAAAAGCGGGTTATGTTCAGATAAAAATGAACTTAATGCATTATTGAACGATCAGCTTCTCTCAACGCCTTTTGAAATATCGACAGCTGTAAGCATGTTAATACTAAGTAATGAAATGGTTCAGCCGTCTAGTGAGAATGCACGCAGACCAAACTGCATATGAGTCTTTTTACAGTAGAGCATCTGAGCAGAAGGCGAAAGGAAAACCAAAAAAGAGATTGATAAATGTTGAAACCTGTACAATTGATGAACCAAAAAAATATTACCTTGATGGGGTTTCGAACCAAAGCCGTGCATAGAGCATCTACCAGTGTACCCTCTGCAGCTGCAAACTTAAAAATAGAACCGATTTCTTTATAAAGGATTTAATATGTGCAGAATTAGACACAAAAGAAAGGCTAAGAGATTCATAAAAAATGATTACATTATGCTTTGAGTGCCAGAAAGTATTGTGAATGAAAAAAGAGATACCGAAAGAACAAGAAAAAAGATCGTAGAAATATTTTGGTCACATTACAAGACAAAGAATTATAAAAATATTTAGGGCAGATACAATCTAAAACACTAAACTACTTTAAGTCACAAACCAATAATCTCTAGACAGAGAGAAGATGAAAATGGCTTGGTCACGTTATGAGAATCGATCATGATATAGCTGCCAAATCAGCTCTCAGTGGACACCAGAGGGAAAGAGAAAGAAAGGGCAAAAACAACATGGAGGATAACGATGGAAAGTGAAATGAGTGCCGAATCTCTGACATGGAAAACTACACTGAAGATTGCACAGGAGAGGATAGCAAAGAAAGTCCTCTTTGAAGCATCGTGAGCCAATTCTACTGATGATTTTCCTTCATACCACTGTCTTTGGTCATCCACCATCGTTTCTCTGGTCTTCATCTGCCTCTTCTACCAGTGATCTTTCTAGTCGTCACGATATTTTCCTGTGCTCCTTTTCTCCTTACATGACCAAAGAACTTTGATTGTCTCCTTCTTATTGTTGTATATAATGCCATACTCTCGTTAGCCATTTCCAGGCAATCATTGTTAGTCACTCTGGCAGTCCAAGGTGTTTGCTACATTCTTCTCTAGAAACAAAACTCACTTGCTTCCAAACTTATCTCAATTTAATTGCTCACATTCCAAGCCAAGAAAGTGTACAGCCAAGATTTAAAAAATAAGTAAGTAAATGTAACCCAACAGGACATCATAGAGAGCGATAAACACCCCGTGACACAAAGTGTCACTATGCGGATAAGGATCACCCGTGGAGAGGTGCCGAAACCGCGTTCAAGGTAATATTAAGGTCACTATCAAAACCCTGGGTGGGGCTTCAAAATAATGAAAAACTGCATCCCACAAGAGGGATGGAGAAGATGTGAGTTAACAGCCAAGATAAGAGACAGAAGAGCATGTTAGAGATTCATTGCAGCCACCCTTCAATGTTCAGACATCACCCAATTGTTTGATCGATTGACTTAGCACAATTCCAGAGAAAATGCCCCAACACCCAAGGTGACAAGGGGATTTCAGGAATTACAACTGTCCTGGTATATCAGGGGACCTAACTATCACTTGCTTTTCAACAAATCCCCGGGAACACAGCCTGTAGAATAATTATGTGCTGTTTTAGATTACCTCCCCGGGTGAGGCAACGTCACGCACCTCTCTGCAACTGATCTGTGAGAGTTTCCTTCCCTGGCGCTGACAAGGTCTCCGACCCATATCAATCAACAACACGAGCACGCGTTGGGGATTTGGCACTCTCCAAAGGAAATATGCCCGGCTGTCTAGGGTATTTGAAACGTTCGGGAGAATATTTATTACGTCCCCTCGTTTGTCACGAAGAGCGTTTGTACTAACTGTATGGGTAGTCATATGAAGTACACATGCTTTCAAATGTAGTTTATACGTTTGAAATAATGACTGAGTGGTCCAATGGTTGACTTAATGATTGAGTGGTTGAACAGATGATTTAATGATTGTGTGGGGGAATGGTTGGATTTATGATTTTAGTGTCTGTATGCTGAATTTTTGAGAATCTGACAGAATGGTTTGATTTTATTATTGACGAACTGATGAGTGAAATAATTATTGTTAGTTAGTTAGTTAGTTAGTTAGTTAGTTAGTTAGTTAGTTAGTTAGTTAGTTTGTTTGTTTGTTAGTTAGTTATTTAGTTAGTTAGTTAGCATTTAGTTAGTTAGTCAGTCAGTCATTCAGTCAGTCAATCAATCATTCAGTCAGTCAGTCAGTTAGATAGTTAGTTAGTTAGTTAGTTAGTTACTTAGTTAGTTAGTTAGTTATTTATTTAGTTAGTTAGTTAGTTAGTTAGTTAGTTAGTTAGTTAGTTAGTTAGTTAGTTAGTTAGTTAGTTAGTTAGTTAGTTAGTTAGTTAGTTAGTTAGTTAGTTAGTTAGTTAGTTAGTTAGTTAGTTAGTTAGTTAGTTAGTTAGTTAGTTAGTTAGTTAGTTAGTTAGTTAGTTAGTTAGTTAGTTAGTTAGTTAGTTGGTTAGTTAGTTAGTTAGTTAGCTAGCTATATAGTTAGTTAGTTAGTTAGTTAGTTAGTTAGTTAGTTAGTTAGTTAGTTAGTTAGTTAGTTAGTTAGCTTAGTTAGCTTAGTTCGTTAGTCTTCGCTCTTGCGCCTAGCGCGGTGCATAGGGCAGAGATCATAGCTCTCTATGTCAGGCGATTCGTTGCCATCTGTTTCAGGTCTTTGACGTTTGATAGGCCTATGACTGAGCCTTCCCGGATGATAGTTCTACGTATGTCTCTCCTTGTCTTCCCACTTTAAATAATATTTATCCGCTGAGTGATTGAATTGTCAAATCAAAGACTGCGGAACTGAACGGATGAATTATTTACTGAGTGATTTAACGGTTGAATTAGTGATAAAGCTGCTGTGTGGTTGTATATTGATTGCATAGGTGAATGATCGAATTATTGGTAGAGTGAATTGTAAAATTATCGACTGAGAGATATTTGTTTGAATTAATTACTGAGTGTCGCCACATTAGGAAAGTTGAAACCACTGATATACAGGATGTTACAGCATCCATTAACTGTTTTGTTTTACAAAACACTTCCATGCTCAACAATCTGGTCATTGTCCCAGCGCGGTCGGCTCTCGGTAGTAAAGGACCCCCTTTCAGGCCTTCGGGAGTATTGGAGAAATCAACGCAGAGTGGTTTGCTGCAAAATTGCCTGCTGCTAAATCGCCTGCTCCTGGAACTAAGTTCTTCGGAAATACGAAGGGCGTGAGCAACGTTCAATTCACAGTCACCGAACTGAATTATGACAGTTACAGTAAAATGTCGCTTATACGTTGAATATTAAATCCTAAGAAAGGCTTTCCAAAACTAAGACTTATATGACAGATACAAAAGCGTTAGGTGGGTATAGCCATACAGAGAATTTTTAGCTAAACATTTTGAGATAGTCTTGTTCCAAGTTGATATTTAAGTAGTTAAGTATAAATATTATGTATATGTCATCATCATCATGTAGCAGGTCCTTTGCAGAAGGTCGCTCTCTCATTGTCTGCCTGAAAGAAACTCGGTCTCTCGCCAGTTCTCCCGCCTCATGTACTTTCATACTCAAGGAGTTATTTATTTCCTGTGCCCAATTTCTTGTCAGTCGGCCTCTGCCCCTCCTTCCTGGTACCATGCCTTCTGCTATAAATTTTTTCCAATCCGTCATGGCGCTTAATATGACCAAAATATTTCAGCTTCCGAGACAGGATGCTGTTTATTAGCCAATCTTCCTTGATGTTCAGATCTTTCAAGATGTCAGTATTTCTCTTCTTCTTTGTCCAAGAAATTCTGAGAATATATATATATATATATATATATATATATATATATATATATATATATATATATATATATATATATATATATATATATATATATGTACATAAATATATGTGTGTGTGTGTGTGTGTGTGATAGGTGGTTTTGGGGTTTGAACAACAGATCAACATCATGGCGCATGGGTAGTAAACCAAACGTGCTGGGCTCTTCTTCTAACTCAAGTCTGAGTCCCAAGAAGTTCAACAAGATGCTCAGGCTCTGTAGCACCGGTGAGGATCACGAAATACTTTATATATAGATTTTAAACTCCAAATTTGTACCGTTAGGCTGCTCTTTTCGATTTCCAACTGCCATGAGATTTTTTACATGCGCAACAATGCACAAGGGAGTCCTATCTCACAACCCAGAGGCCAGGGGGAATTACTTGTGTCCAAGTTCACGTGAAAAATAATCCCAGCCCTTACCGGGGGTTAAACCCGCAATCTCTAGCACTCGAGGCGGACACCATGCCTCGAGACCACGCAGCTCCCTATATATATATATATATATATATATATATATATATATATATATATATAAATATATATCTAAAATGTAAAGTGGTCAGTTCAATTTAATGCCTATTCAGCGCTCATTTTTTTTAAAGCAATAAACTTACAAATTTCATAGAGGTATAAAAGGGTAAACCCGAATAATATCATACCCCCCCCCCCCCCCCCCCCCCCCTTTTTTTTTTTTTGGTCCCACAAGCAGAAATCTGCAATCGGCATCTGTCACGGGCATCGTCTCACTTTCACCGATGCGTGAGTCGTCAAGCGGCCACAATAGAACTGATGCACGCTATCTGGGTATCTTGTGAAGCAAGTTTCATTATGTCAGCATTGTCTGTCTAGCCTCACAGACATACGCATACGGGCTGGTGATCAAGGAAGTAAAGACAGACAGTTGTAGACAGACAATTTAGGGCAGGCACTGTTAGGCTAGTTTCGACAGTGGTATCGAGAAGCCGACTCTCCAGAAGCAATGGCAAACTACTGGACGTAAATTTGCCTTAAAAACCACCACAGCCAAACAATGTTGGAGTTGGGTCTGTAATGTCCTGTTAAGGATACGCAACTAACTGTAACTGTCATATATAAGGTACAAACGATCTGTAACTGTCATATATAAGGGACGAGCGAGCTGTAACTGTCAAATATAAGGGACAAACGAGCTGTAACTGTCATATATAAGGGATGAACGAGCTGTAACTGTCATATATAAGGGACAAACGAGCTGTAACTGTCATATATAATGGATGAACGAGCTGTTACTGTCATATATAAGGGATGAACGAGCTGTAACTGTCATATATAAGGGACAAACGAGCTGTAACTGTCATATATAAGGGACGAACGAGCTGTAACTGTCATATATAAGGGACAAACGAGCTGTGAATGTCATATATAAGGGACAAACGAGCTGTAACTGTCAAATATAAGGGACAAACGAGATGTAACTGTCATATATAAGGGATGAACGAGCTGTAACGGTCATATATAAGGGACAAACGAGCTGTAACTGTCATATATAAGGGATGAACGAGCTGTAACTGTCATATATAAGGGATGAACGAGCTGTAACTGTCATATATAAGGGACGAACGAGCTGTAACTGTCATATATAAGGGACAAACGAGCTGTAACTGTCATATATAAGGGACGAACGAGCTGTAACTGTCAAATATAAGGGACAAACGAGCTGTAACTGTCATATATAAAGGATGAACGAGCTGTAACTGTCATATATAAGGGACAAACTGTCATGTAACTGTCATATATAAAGGGATGAACGAGCTGTAACTGTCAAAACGAGCTGTAACTGTCATATAGGGACGAACGAGCTGTAACTGTCATATATAAGGGATGAACGAGCTGTAACTGTCATATATAAGGGACAAACGAGCTGTAACTGTCATATATAAGGGACAAACGAGCTGTAACTGTCATATATAAGGGACGAACGAGCTGTAACTGTCATATATAAGGGACAAACGAGCTGTAACTGTCATATATAAGGGACAAACGAGCTGTAACTGTCATATATAAGGGACAAACGAGCTGTAACTGTCATATATAAGGGATGAAGCGAGCATATATAAGTAACGAGCTGTAACTGTCATATATAAGGGACAAACGAGCTGTAACTGTCATATATAAGGGACAAACGAGCTGTAACTGTCATATATAAGGGACAAACGAGCTGTAACTGTCATATATAAGGGATATATAAGGGACAACGAGCTGTAACTGTCATATATAAGGGACGAACGAGCTGTAACTGTCATATATAAGGGACAAACGAGCTGTAACTAAGTCATGTAACTGTCATAAGGGACGAACGAGCTGTAACTGTCATATATAAGGGACGAACGAGCTGTAACTGTCATATATAAGGGACAAACGAGCTGTAACTGTCATATATAAGGGACAAACGAGCTGTAACTGTCATATATAAGGGACGAAAACGAGCTGTAACTGTCATATATAAATAAAGGGACGAACGAGCTGTAACTGTCATATATAAGGGACGAACGAGCTGTAACTGTCATATATAAGGGACGAACGAGCTGTAACTGTCATATATAAGGGACGAAACGAGCTGTAACTGTCATATATAAGGGAACGAAACGAGCTGTAACTGTCATATATAAGGGACGAACGAGCTGTAACTGTCATATATAAGGGACAAAACGAGCTGTAACTGTCATATATAAGGGAACCAGACGAACGAGCTGTAACTGTCATATATAAGGAACGAGCTGTAACTGTCATATATAAGGGACGAACGAGCTGTAACTGTCATATATAAGGGACGAACGAGCTGTAACTGTCATATATAAGGGACGAACGAGCTGTAACTGTCATATATAAGGGACAAACGAGCTGTAACTGTCATATATAAGGGACAAACGAGCTGTAAACTGTCATATATAAGGGACAAACGAGCTGTAACTGTCATATATAAGGGACAAACGAGCTGTAACTGTCATATATAAGGGACAAACGAGCTGTAACTGTCATATATAAGGGACGAACGAGCTGTAACTGTCATATATAGGGGACAAACGAGCTGTAAACTGTCATATATAAGGGACAAACGAGCTGTAACTGTCATATATAAGGGACGAACGAGCTGTAATATGTCATAAGGAGAACCGAGCTGTAATGTCATATATAAGGGACAAACGAGCTGTAACTGTCATATATAAGGGACAAACGAGCTGTAACTGTCATATATAAGGACATAACTGTCATAATAAGGGACAAACGAGCTGTAACTGTCATCATATAAGGACAAAACGAGCTGTAACTGTCATATATAAGGGACAAACGATCTGTAACTGTCATACATAAGGGACGAACGAGCTGTAACTGTCATATATAAGGGATGAACGAGCTGTAACTGTCATATATAAGGGACGAACGAGCTGTAACTGTCATATATAAGGGACAAACGAGCTGTAACTGTCATATATAAGGGACAAACGAGCTGTAACTGTCATATATAAGGGACAAACGAGCTGTAACTGTCATATATAAGGGACAAACGAGCTGTAACTGTCATATATAAGGGACAAACGAGCTGTAACTGTCATATATAAGGGACGAACGAGCTGTAACTGTCATACATAAGGGACAAACGAGCTGTAACTGTCATATATAAAGGACAAACGAGCTGTAACTGTCATATATAAGGGACGAACGAGCTGTAACTGTCATATATAAGGGACGAACGAGCTGTAACTGTCATATATAAGGGACGAACGAGCTGTAACTGTCATACATAAGGGACGAACGAGCTGTAACTGTCATATTTAAGGGACAAACGAGGAACTGAATATTTTATTTGTGAAGGACTTGTTCTCCTTGTTCTATTTCCCCCTGCTTTTCTAGCTCCTAATGGAGCATAGGCCCTCAACCAACACACGCTAAGTGGCTCTATGCGCATCTAGCCGCTACACCAGGGCGACTCCTCTCATATACTACTAATAAATATTCTTAACTAATCTAACTCGCTTGTGCCCTTTTGTAGATGTCTATGTATATGTATTTGTGTGTCTATACACAGACACAGACACACGCACACACACATGTACTATGTCACTATTTAAGTCTTATGTACATGTGTGTCTGCCCTCTCTGTCTCTTTGTCTGTCTCTCTGTCCCACACACACACGCACACACACACACATAAGAACACACATGTACCCGAGAACATTCGTCTACAACCCTCGAATTTACACATAAATCCTCTTTGAAGGTGACACCTGGTATTAACTATATAACAAAAGAGTTTATGTCGGAGACTCTGAGAGATCTGCACTCAACCAGTTGAGATATTAGACACAAATTGCTTGACTGATTACATCACTGCACGCAGATGTGATTACACCGGATACGGTAAAATTGTTATCTGACAGATGTCATGTGTGGTAGTAATTCTGTCTATTTCAGTGGTTCCCAGCCTTCATATTGCCTCGACCCTTTAATACAGTTCGTCATGTTGTGGCGACCCCCTACCATTCAACTACTTTCTTTGCTACTTCATAACTTTGGTGAATATTTGCTTTTCAATGGTCTTTGGCGACCCATGTGAACTGGTCCTTCAGCGCCGAAAAATAGTCGTGACCAACAGGTTGAGAATCGCAGATCTAGATAGTGGTTGAGATTTGCGAACACCGTGGCCGTCTTTTCTGTGATTGTTGGTCGTTGAGGGATTTTTTTTTTTTAAAAACAATTTGATAGTTTGTCACTGAATGAGATGTCCAAATACAATTAATATTATTATTATTGTTATTAATATTATGATTATTATTCGTCGTCGTCTTTTTGTTTTTCTTCTTCTTCTTCTTCTTCTTCTTCTTCTTCTTCTTCTTCTTCTTCTTCTTCTTCTTCTTCTTCTTCTTCTTCTTCTTCTTCTTCTTTTTCTTCTTCTTCTTCTTCTTCTTCTTCTTCTTCTTCTTCTTCTTCTTCTTCTTCTTCTTCTTCTTCTTCTTCTTCTTCTTCTTCTTCTCTTCTTCTCTTCTTCTTCTTCTTCTTCTTCTTCTTCTTCTTCTCTTCTCTTCTTCTTTCTTCTTCTTCTCTTCTTCTTCTTCTTCTTCTTCTTCTTCTCTTTCTTCTTCTTCTTCTTCTTCTTCTTCTTCTTCTTCTTCTTCTTTCTTCTTCTTCTCTTCTTCTTCTTCTTCTTTCTTCTTCTTCTTCTTCTTTCTTCTTCTTCTTCTCTTCTTCTTCTTCTTCTTCTTCTTCTTCTTCTTCTTCTTCTTCTTCTTCTTCTTCTTCTTCTTCTTCTTCTCTTCTTCTTCTTCTCTTCTTCTTCTTCTTCTTCTTCTTCTTCTTCTTTATTCTTCTTCTTTCTTTCTTCTTCTTCTTCTTCTTCTTCTTCTTCTTCCTCTTCTTCTTCTTCTTCTTCTTCTTCTTCTTCTTCATCTTCTTCTACTTTTTCTTCTTCTTATTATTATTTTTCTACTTCTTCTTCTTCTTCTTCTTCTTCTTCTTCTTCTTCTTCTTCTTCTTCTTCTTCTTCTTCTTCTTCTTCTTCTTCTTCTTCTTCTTCTTCTTCTTCTTCTTCTTCTTCTTCTTCTTCTTCTTCTTCTTCTTCTTCTTCTTCTTCTTCTTCTTCTTCTTCTTCTTATTCTTCTTCTTCTTCTTCTTCTTATTCTTCTTTTTCTTTTTCTTCTCCTTCTTCCTCCTCCTCCTCCTCCTCCTCTCCTTCTTCCTACTCTTTTAGACACTGTGATAATTTGGATGCGGTAGATTCACCTTCATGTAGCTTTGCGGTTTTCATTATTTAAACTTCTACTATGTGATATGGATTCAGCCAAAGTGCTTAAGAAAAGAAGAAAAAAATTGCAAACACCAAAACTGTACACACATACTGACTACTGTTCAAAATTTAGGATGGGTGTTCTAAATTTAACGTTAAACGACTAAGTTCTCTTAAGCATTGGGCATTACGATTAGTCGTCTATAAAAAACACATCAATAAAATAATCCGTTTTTGTCCAAGCCATTAACTTAACGTTTAATTTTGAAGTCGAATTCGTACGTAAATTCTTGCATCGACATAACTCAAATTACATCCGCCAGATGATTCAATCTAATCAGACGACTAAAGAAGTTATGTTTGCCTAAACATAGAATAGAGTTATAGAAAAAAATGAGGTCAGAGAAGAATCTGGACAGATACCTGTATCGACTGCAATAAGACAAAGAATGTGGGGCACACTCTGAGAGGAAATGAGCAAAGAATTACAAAATAGGCTCTGGAATAGGAAACAAACGGTCTAAGAGAATTAGGACATCCAAGGGAAATATTAGAAATAACATTTTTATGGCCGCGTGGCTAGTGCTGTCGCCACGACTGTGCAGGTAAGGAATCGATTTTGCCCCCGACAGAAAAAAATCCCCAGTCTTCCTGAAGATTCGAACCCCAGTTTCCCGATTGAGAGCCTATTGTTGTAACCGTTTGGCCAGCAGCTCCTCTCAGAGACACTGCAAAGTGCTTTGTACGAAGCGAACAGAAGGGCCCGTTCTAGAGATCTTTTACTGTCCTGACCCCGCGAGGCATTCCAGAAGTGGAGACAAGAAGAAAGAAGAAGAAGTTGTTTTCTTCTTCTTCTTTGTGTTCACCAGCTGTACACTCTGGCGTAAAGTTCTGGTTGTTCGTCCACTTCTGGACTGCAGTCATGCTCCAGAACCTGAGTGTTGCATGCGCATCAGTTTTACAGATCTGATTCAATTGAATGCAGACTGCTGGTTACTTGCCTCTCAGGCAGATGCACTCCGACTTCAAAGGAAGCTCCCCAGTTAGTCGACTCTTACGACATGCTTTTGGGGAGGCAGTGGGTCTATTCTTGTTTTCCCCACAATAGGGCCCCGGAACCCACACGGGGGAGATTTGTTGTGTGTTTTAATGTTTATCTATCTTTTTCTATTTCTTTGAAATTACATTCTTGTAACAAATCATGAACATAAAATGGGATAAATTTAGAAAAGAAGAAGAAAAAGAGAAGAAAATTATTACTTCTCACGTTTCCGGGCCCATCTGGGTCAGCTCTGCCCATTTACACACCAAGCATGTTTTTCATAGTCTGTTGGCCCAGTCAACTTCTGTCAAGTTTATAGGGGTGTGGAGCTGTACTTTGCTATTCACACAGCTTTTTGTGAAATGTGTTAATTCTTATTCAGTGAGCAGCGGCCGCCGAAATTGCGTACTCGCTCGTAAGCAGTACTGGTGTTTGTTGGTGTTAGGAAATGAATTCATTGCAGTCGGTAGCGTGTCTGCAGCGGCAGAGGGTTGTGTAAGCCATAGCAAAATGTTAAGAAGTCTGAAACTACAGCACGTAGAATGCATTGTCTTGTCGGACCTAGATTCCGTCTGTCAGGAACCGGGGTTTGAGGTTAGCGTCACTTGTACAGCCTATGTGGTCGTTAAAGGCGCTTACATGCTTTAATATAGAGGACGCATTGTCGTCCTTAGTAGCGTCGACTGAGCTGAGACCCCTGTCACTTACCATTGCGCGTCTCAGAGGTCAAGGCGGAGACTGAACGTCCAATCACAGTGTCCTGTACAGTGTCCTAACCATACTACGTCAAAAATAAGTGTGTAGGTGGGCGGAGCTGACCCTGAAGCTGACGTTAGAAGTTCCAAAACATGTCTTTTTCAAAAATGCCTTCCTCATATATAACTGTATAACACAATTTTAACTTGCCACTTGTTTATGAACAGGCAGTGTAATGTTTATTCCCCCACTTCCTGACAATCACTGCACAATCAAAGAGGACTTTCGCCTGCAGCCTAAATACGTGGCTTTGGCAATGGTCTATCTCTAACTCTTAGTTTCCTTAAGAGAAAAATTAAAACTGTGCTGTTCAGAAACACGCCAGCGCGTCACAGAGTGTAGGAAAACACATACACAGCGTTACATTCAAATCAACAAGATTAAAACAACACCGCACACCCATACACCCAAACGCGCATACAGACCATGAATTGTCCCAATTAATTTGCACAACTTCCCAAACATTCCGTAAATTCACAAGCATTCCGTAAACAACTGGTGTCTTTTGTTTAGACAAGCATTTGAGCGACAGTTTTCCTGAAATCTGCCTCAAGAGAAAATCTGCCAACAGGTAACTATGTTTACACAAGACTGGCTATTTTTTGTCCTTTTCTGCAATGGGATAGATCGTGTGAAAACGTCTGGTCTTTTCTCAGTAAGCTGGTAAGGTTAGTTGCGTATCCGTTACAGGACGTTGCAGAACCAACAGCAACAGCTCCTGGCGATTGTGTGGTTTTTCTAGACAATTTTACGTCCAGTAGTTTGCCATCGCTTACTGAGCGGTCGGCTTTCTTGATACCACTGTCGAAACCAACTCAAGGCGCATGGCTCGCAGCTAGGATCGAACCCGGCATCCCGGCATTACGAAGCGTTCGCATCGACTCAGCCACAGAGCCGACCAGTAAGCTGTAAGTATGGACATTTCTGGTATTTTCAGCCATATTTGTTAGTTACGTATCCTTTGCAGGACATTGCAGAACCAGCCCAGTAAGATGATGATGATGAAAAAAAAAAAAGAAGAAGAAGAAGAAGAAGAAGAAGAAGAAGAAGAAGAAGAAGAAGAAGAAGAAGAAGAAGAAGAAGAAGAAGAAGAAGAAGAAGAAGAAGAAGAAGAAGGAGGAGGAGGAGGAGGAGGAGGAGGAGGAGGAGGAGGAGGAGGAGGAGGAGGAGGAGAAGAAGAGGGAGAGGGAGAGGGAGAAGAGAAGGAGAAGGAGAAGGAGAAGGAGAAGGAGAAGGAGAAGGCGAAGGCGGCGGCGGCGGCGAAGGTGGCGACGGCGGCGACGATGACGACGACGATGACGATGGAGACTATAAAGCGTCTAGGTAGAAAACATTAGCGTTATGCTGACCACATCACCCACCAAGTGCTGATTGGTTTTTATAAAACAGTAAGTCTAGCCCTGTATGCCCGTTACGCCAAGGGCGTGGAAAACTATCCTGTACCTTTGTACTTTACCGGTTTAAAACAATGTGTGTTCAAATAATAGGAATTTTCCCCGGGACAGTACTTTCCTGGTAATGTATACGACAGACCGTCATCTTCAGAGACACAACGGCTACATCTTAAAAGGAAAAAAAAAAATCAATTTTGTTAAATAGACATATAAAAGGGTTGTATGTGGGTGCTAAATTATGATTCGTAGTTTCGAGGCCTGTCCCTTCGAAAAAGGGTTAGGGGGGGGTTTTCCGAAATGTCGTTGATATCGGGGAGAAATTTTAATACAAAAAAACATTGAAAAAATGGTCAACACAACCCCCAAAAGAGCCCCAATCTTTCACGGCACCTCTTTCTCTAAAAAAAAACGTAAAGCAAGACATTTCAGAAAACAAACAACGATCGGGCGCGCCGTAAAATGAGTAAACGACCAGCCCAAAAGCTTGTAAGAAAAGGACTCTTTTGCGGGACTAACGTCTAAAAAAGGTATTTAAAACCCCCCCCCCCTTTCCCCCCCAACCAAAAAACCTTTTAAAAAAAAAGGGACTTTTGTGTGGGAGCCCTTGGTCTAGCGGCTAGACGCTCGCCCTTTGGATCGGAAGGTCATGGAGGGTTTGACGGTACAAATTTCCTTTTTTCCCCGTCGATAAAGCTTAAATGGGGACCAAGAAGTCCGGGAAAAGGGTGCGGCGGGGTGAGCGACCCCATAACCACAAAAGGCGATGTCTGTAAAATAGGCTACCTTATCCTAATACCCCGGAAAAATGGCAAATGGTTTTTTGCCCCCAAAAAAAACGTCAGTTACTGCCTTTTTTTTTAAATTTTTTCGGGAAGTCTTCGGCTTTATATTCGGCCCATGGTAGGCGGCGCCCGATGTGGGGTAAGGTTTTTTTTTTGCCCCGACAGAAAAACCTCACCTCACCAAGGGTTCGAACCCGCTTTTCCCACGTGGGTGCAAGTCGATTGTGTCCGTTCTAGGGGTAAATAATAATTGCTTGGTTTTTGCCGGTTTGTGGTTTTTTTGATTTAATTTTTTTGTTTTTTCCTGCCCCATATCAAAAATGGGCCCATCAGGACACAACCGAACATCTTTTATCTTCTCACGAAAGCGATCTAGTTCTGTTAGTTAAATAAAACCCATTTTAAATGCGTCTTAGGGACTTAAAAAACCCTAGCAAAAGTCAATATCTTCCCC
>CAJHNH020000981.1:182688-211131 GCA_905116865.2 Candidula unifasciata | reverse complement strand
GTATCACATTTGAAAGCTTCCTTTAGGCGATCCGATATACATTGTTTCTGTAGCTTTCTCCTATTAAAAAACAATTTTGTACAACAACAACAACAACAACAACAACAACAACATAACACAGTAGCATGCGTCAGTCCCGGGGGACTATGGAGATGTACCGCTGGCTTTGGGAACAGCATCTGCTGTGACTGTAAAGTCCGATGCGAGAATGGCAGTCTTTGCCACACAGGATACACACAAAAGCAGATACTTGCTCGTTGTGAGGCAGTTTTACTCTCCGGTGCCTCCTCTCCACAGCTCGTTGTGTTCGGTTTCATTCAAAATGTGACAGTCCATCTTTCACTTTCTGTCTCCATAGTAGTCGATCTGCAGCTGATTTTTCCCATGTCTCTGTGCCTATGTTGGTATCTATTAGGTCACGTTTGCATACATGTTTATAGCGCAGCTTTGGCCTTCCTGTAGGTCTATTCCCAGTTACCAATTCACCATATAGGAGATCTTTTGGAATACGACCGTCCTCCATGCGGGAGACATGTCCCAGCTAGCTTTGCTTCAGTATACAATACATTGATGGTATTTTTGCTCTTGTGAGCACACATTCGTTGGAGACAAGGTCTCGCCATAATATACCAAGGATGCGTCTCAGACAGCGCATATGGAAGGTATTCAGTCTTTTTTCCTGTGGAGCATAGAGAGTCCAGGATTCGCAGCCGTACAGTAATGTGCTCAGGACACAAGACTCATAAACCTTCATTTTTGTATGGTATCACATTTGAAAAGCTTCCTTTAGGCGCCATAGACATTTTCTGTAGCATTTCTCTTATAAAAAAACAATTTTGTACAACAACAACAAAACAACATAAGGGTAGGCAGAGCTAGTGTGAGCCGAACCACGAAAGAAGGCAATTGGAAAGAGTAGGTAAATGTAAACTCCTCTTCTTCTGCCTTTTTAGCCCCCAGTGGAGTATAGGACCTCAGCCAACTCATACCAAGACTTTCTTTCCTTCGCTATCACATGCAGCTTTCCTCATGTCCTTTCCATCTTTCTAACTTCGCTCTCTAAATCCTTTCTCTGTGTGCTTACTTTTAGGTCTTTCTTTATTTCTATGCCCTTGCGGTTTCCAGTGCAAAGACTTTCTAGTTATATTGTTCTCAAGTTTTCTCTTCGTGTGTCCTATCCAATGCCAGCGTCTTTGCTTTGAAAAAACAATACATAATATAATTTTTGTGTAGTTGAATGTACAAAAGAACGAACGAATTTATTTTTTGACGGGTCAAGAACAGGGCACGTAGACCTGCCTCACATTCCCTCCATGAATATCGATCCATGAGATGCCCTAAAAGAAAGATGCTGACAAGTTTTGCGTGGTTTTGTAGTTTTACCTCTTGCTACATCTCAACACATTAAAAAGACCAGGATGTAAAACTGTACCTTGTAAACTTAAATTATTAATGATGTTTTAAAGCAATCAAGGTAACATTCATTCGTTTGAATTACACATAAAAGATTGAAACAAAGAAGTCTCTTGTTACAGTTAATGCCATGGGGGTGGGGCCAGCAAACATTTTATTAGAAGGTTGAAATTCTTGCTTTGCTGTGTTTCTATATCCTCCTCCTGCTCTCTTCCTTCTCTTACACTATTTCTTCTTTTTCTTCTTCTTCTTCTTCTTCTTCTTCTTCTTCTTCTTCTTCTTCTTCTTCTTCTTCTTCTTCTTCTTCTTCTTTTCTTCTTCTTCTTCTTCTTCTTCTTCTTCTTCTTCTTCTTCTTCTTCTTCTTCTTCTTCTTCTTCTTCTTCTTCTTCTTCTTCTTCTTCTTTTCTTCTTCTTTCTTCTTCTTCTTCTTCTTCTTCTTCTTCTTCTTCTTCTTCTTCTTCTTCTTCTTCTTCTTCTTCTTCTTCTTCTTCTTCTTCTTCTTCTTCTTCTTCTTCTTCTTCTTCTTCTTCTTCTTCTTCTTCTTCTTCTTTTTTTCTTTTTCTTATTCATCATCATCATCATCTTCTTCCTCTTCTTCTTCTTCTTCTTTTTCTTCTTCTTCTTCTTTCTTCTTCTTCTTCTTCTCTTCTTCTTCTTCTTCTTCTTCTTCTTCTTCTTCTTCTTCTTCTTCTTCTTCTTCTTCTTCTTTCTTCTTCTTCTTCTTCTTCTTCTTCTTCTTCTTCTTCTTCTTCTTCTTCTTCTTCTTCTTTCTTCTTCTTCTTCTTCTTCTTCTTCTTCTTCTTCTTCTTCTTCTTCTTCTTCTTCTTCTTCTTCTTCTTCTTTTTCTTCTTCTTCTTCTTCTTCTTCTTCTTCTTCTTCTTCTTCTTCTTCTTCTTCTTCTTCTTCTTCTTCTTCTTCTTCTTCTTCTTCTTCTTCTTCTTCTTCTTCTTGCTCTTCTTCTTGCTCTTCTTCTTCTTCTTCTTCTTCTTCTTCTTCTTCTTCTTCTTCTTCTTCTTCTTCTTCTTCTTCTTCTTCTTCTTCTTCTTCTTCTTCTTCTTCTTCTTCTTCTTCTTCTTCTTCTTCTTCTTCTTCTTCTTCTTCTTCTTCTTCTTCTTCTTCTTCTTCTTCTTTTTCTGCTTCTTCTGCTTCTTCTTCTCCTACTCCTCCTCCCCTTTCTTATTCCTTCTCCTTGTTTGTTGTCACTTCTCTTTCTGCATCTCTTCCCTTTTTGTAAATTGGATGGCAGGACTATTCAGTGATCAGGTCTTGGTTAGATATGACCTAGCTACCGTATAACAGTAGTCGGTACCACTTGTCTTCTGTTAACTACGAATGTTGGGCGACGTATACCAAACGTGACATCCCATATTGTGCCTACAGCTTCAGGCGGAGGAGCACATTGGGGAGGAAGCTAGCCTTATCATAAGCAGAGAGAAAATGCAACCTGAAACTGTATGTTAGCTGACCAGGCTTCTAATCTTTGCTGGCAGATGGTCTAGGTGGGAAGCTTCGTCAAGCGGACAAGATAGAGCGCTGCTCTTCTGATCTGGCAGCATCTGCAGTCTGTTTTTCCCCCCAAACGTACTTGTGTTACCTTTTCTTTGAAGTAAACAGCAAGGTCGAGAGATAGATAGATAGATAGATAGATAGATAGATAGATAGAGAGAGAGAGAGAGAGAGAGAGAGAGAGAGAGAGAGAGAGAGAGAGAGAGAGAGAGAGAGCGATATGATGCATAGACAATATAAAGTCTCTATAATACAACAGAGGCTTTGTGCTATGGAGATGATGAACTTCATCCCTGGCTTTAATTGGTATCGAAACAAATAGAGAGGCAACAGTTACGGGTTAAGTCCTTGTCAATTGGCGTAGACGAGGGCGCCACGGGTTGCCTCTGGCAGTGGCAGACATTTTCGAATGTCACTGGTCAGCTACCGCTGATCACTGGAATATTACATGTGTACTTTTGAAAAAGTACTCGGGAGAATCGTTCTGGCGAAGAGCCCAGATCATAGAAGTGTGGCTTTCGTGGCAACGGGTCTACTACCGAAATGATATTTTCATTACGACAGTTGCAGGAAAAATGTCATGAACAAAATCAGCCACTGCTTATTGTTTTTATTTATCTGACAAAGGTATTTGATTTAGTTGGTCAAAAAGGTCTGTTCAACACACTGGGGAATATTAGGTGTCAGTCTGCCCTACTAAGCTTTGTTGAGTCCTTACACACAGGTATGAAAAGTACAGTCAACTCTGGAGGTGTAACATTGGAGAAGTTTGTAATTAACACTGATTCCGGGATGTGTACTTGCTCCCACCATCTTTGAAAAACACTTCTTTCTTCGCTTTAAACATGCCTTTGGGGATCAGGAGAGTGATATATTCATCCATTCTCGATCTGATGGCAGCCGTCACAGTGCTAGTAGACTGAAGGTCAAAACCAGGATAAGAAAGGTACTGATAAGCTGACTGCAGATGCTGCAACGATAACCACCTACTCAGAGGAGAAGCTGCAATGGTTACTATCTTCCTTTGCTGATGAGTGCTGTGAATTTGGACTAACGATCAGCAAAAAGAAGACAAAGGTTTTGGTGCATGCTTTATGGTTTCTTAGTTACCCCCTTCCTGTTGACTATCTTCTTCTACTCCTCCTGTTTGTGCGCCCTTTACCTCTCATTCCTCATTGTAAATCGTTGTATCTTTTTTCTCCTGTCCATCTTCAAACTAATTCATTATTTTCCTCCTCCTCCTCCACCTTCTGATTCAGCATTCTAGTTAAAGGTACCCTAAACGCGACACATAAAAATGAATTAACGTCATAAATGCAGTTATTAACAAAACGTCCTGAGTGCCCCCAACATTGACTCCCCCCCCCCCCCCCCCCCCTTCCCCCGTCGTCTCCTAAGGTCATATTTAAGCTCCCACATCTCAAATAGGATTGTCTGCAGAGTCTGGGCGCCGTTATATCAGGAGTGTTGTTTATGTTTCATAGATTTCTTTTATTTTTTTTTTTTTTGGTCGTTATTCTTGTTGCTTCTTCTTCTTTTGTTTCTTTCCGAGTGGATTCCGAGTTCCCGTTGTGTGGCAAACAAGAATAGACCCACTGCCTCCCAAACAAGCATGTCTTATGAGTCAACTCACGGGGGATGGGGGTGTGAGGAGGCTTTCTATAAATTGAAACGAATTTGTCTGAGAGGCAATAAACCAACAGTCTGCATACAAATAAGTCACATCTGTAAAATGGAAGTAGTACTAAATTCCACAGGTGAACGAAGAACCAGAACCTTTCACCGGAGTTTACATTCGGTAAACGTGAAGAAGAAGATCCACCAATGGAGCATAGGCCCTCAACCAACTTACACTATGTCTTTCTATCCTTCGCTATTGCATGCAACTCTCTCCATGTACTCCCTATCTTTTTTAACTTCGTTCTCTAGCTCCTTTCTCCGAGCGTTATTTTTTTTTTTTTGTCTTTTTTTTTTTTAAATATGTCCCTTTGAGTTTCAGTGCAAAGACATTTTAAGCTATATAAGTCTCAGATTTCCTCAGCATATGTACTATCCAACGCCAGCGACTTGGTCCACTGGAACTTGTTTAGTTCTCTCTCAAAGCTCAACATCAGTGATTCAACATACCATTTAATTCCCTCTATTCCCTCTAGTGAATGGTTTTCCTCTACTCAGTGGATATGTTTCCTATACTTTCATTAGAAAAAGATATAAAACCGAACGAAAAGTATATTAGTAAGCTTCACAATATAACAAATACAAACAAGACGTGAACGTTACGGCTATGGAGCCTTCATTAGCACATATAAATCAAACAATACTACACAAATACACAAAATCACTTAGCTGGTATCTCGAAGCAGCCGGGTCGATGGTTTCTCTGCAGAATACTTTTATTGAATGTCCCAGTGTTTCACACCAGGCTACTACTTCCCTCTTGGATCGTCCCAGCGCCCATTCAATACTCTAGTAAGCTCTGGTGTAGATGTTTCAATTCAAACATAGCGAAAGCCCAAGAATGGCTCAAGCAGTGACGCGTCTGTGTATCACAGAATACTCCCTTCGTATTCGCTTCGGGGCCGAATAGTGGACCTAATAACTATTCGGTATTCGGCCGAATACTTGCGGTCGGGCCGAATACGAATAGTGGTTACCTTACACCCGTTTCTAAAAATACACTGCGATGGACTAGAATAACTCGCTCACTAACACAATAGTTGCTGTTGCCTAAGTTTGTCGCAGTGGGAGAAAATGCGACCCGGTACAGGAGCTGGCAAGGTCTTTGCCTGCTGACTCGACCTAGGCATTACAGCAGAGGTTCTCAAACTGGGTGTGTATGCCAGGAGTGCCGCGGCGAAAATAAAGAAAAGTCGGCTAAAAATTGTGACATTTTTAAAAAAGGCATGAGCATACTTAAATGTTTACATTTTAATTGTCTTTCCTCGCCACTGTCGAAAAGAGTTTTTTTTTTTTCTTGTTTTACACTCAAAGTGTATCCTACTGCATAAAATGCCATCCACAGTGTGCTAAAAATTGTCTTTGTATTTATCTCGAGGTGCGACTGATCCTCCATCTGTGTTCGTGAAGGTGCAGCGGATAAGTAAGGTTGTGATTACATTTTAAAGTGGAAAATGTGGTCTGTATAATAGTAATTGTTAGCCTCGTCAAGTAAGCACTTATTTTTACAGGCAATGCGTTGAGAGTCCTGGACAATCTGTAGGCAGGCCAAACAATTTCTTGAAACCTCAGAGATGCGGTTTTACAGAACAATGTTTAAAATATCTTGGAAAAAAAGCAAACAAGAGGTTTTGAAAGAGGAGGGAACCCGAAGACAACTAATCACAGACATCAAAAGGAGACAGTCATCATTTTTCGGCTATGTTATAAGAAGAGGGAAAATGGAACATGTGGTGACCACTGGAAAGATCTGTGGAAGGAGGGATAGAGAAAGACAACGAGAGAAGATGCTTGACAGTCTTGTTGCATGGCATGGAGGTGTGTCAGCGCACGAACTAAAACATGCTGAAGGAGATCGCAGATTGTGGCGAGGCATAATTGCCCACGCCAGTCGGCAAGGCACCTGATGATGATGATTATACACTATTCGTATTCGTAATCAGCCGAATAGTTGGTCTCGCAATATGTATTCCGCCGAATAGTGAAAATCACTATTCGGTACAGCCCTAATTACAGTAACAGTAAAGGACCCTTCCCTTCCCCCCCCCCCCCCCCCCCCGCGCCCCCACCGCCACGCCTCCATCCCCTACCCCGGCCTTTAGACACATTGGGAACATAGGGTAATACCTATATTCTATAGACCGATCAACACAACTTGGGTGAAAGGTCAACATCAGGCCGGTGGCCTTTTCTTGCCTGGACTTTACCTGGTACCCCTTTAATGTTAGATCGACCTAGGAGCCGTATTTTTTAATCCATTATCTTCGGATCCGCTGGCCATCGTCTAACCGCTACAGCGCGGCGTCTCCTTCATATATATATATATATATATATATATATATATATATATATATATATATATATATATATATATATATATATATATGTGTGTGTATGTGTGGGTATGTGTGTGTGTATGTGTGTGGGTATATGTGTGTGTATGTGTGGGTATATGTGTGTGTGTATGTGGGTGTGTGTGGGTATATGTGTGTGTGTATGTATGTGTGTGTGGGTGTGTGGGTGTATGTGTGTGTGTGCCAATCAGCACAGCACTTGATGAAAGTGGTGGTGATGCTGATGTTTCTGGTGGTGGTAGTTACGGTAATTATGATTATGATGGTAATGGTGGTGATGGTGATGTTGATGGCTGTGGTGGTGGTAGTTATGGTGATAGTTATGTTAAGAATGATGACCATGATGATACACTGATGATAATACAATTAGAAGTATCGTTCAGACATAAACTGAACAAATACACTTTCGACAGGTTTGATACCTTGTACACAAGGCCATCCACCAGCTTCCTCTAATGTGCCAGCTTCCGCTCTCTTCAAAATGGACGCTAGGCACGGCCACTGTTTCGAGCCGTGGTAAATTTTTGCTTCGGTGGCCGTTGCAGTTTTGCTCCATTTGTATACTGAAAGGATATCGTTTCGTTGCCCAGCTTCTGGGTTGAGTGCATGGCGTGACTATGTGAGCTGCGGATTTCCTTGGAACGTTTTTTCGTCTGTGATCAGCGTGGTGGTGTGAATTGTAGATTCAGAAAATGGCGCGATGCCTGTCGTCGCAATATTGGTGGTGCCACTGTGTGATTAAAATTGATCGCGTGTGCAACTGCTGATCTGTTGGTGACTTCTGCTACCATCCATGATGAACTGCATTTCTAATGTCGAACTGTTTGTGTTAACACTTCGGATGACTACCGTATGCTTTTAATGCGTGTGTATGCTAGTGTATATGCTAAGACAGCAGTCTGTCAATCTTTCCACAAGGGACTGTGATAAACATTCTGTGTGTTTTTCGTTGACACAGGAGCGGAGCAAAGATGGGGTGACCCATTTGCTATGAAGAGGAAACTAAGATTACCAGATTACCTCATGATGTGGCAACCCGCAAACAATTATTGTACTTCATAACATCCACGAATACATAATTCCTATGATCAGGTGAAAAAATTGGGTCATGACGGGCAGGTTGGGAACCGCTGTTCTAAATTCTCCCCATTACCTTCTAAATCTCCCTAAAAATCCCTAGTTGTGCCCTAGATGATCCGTATAACGAGACTGTCACTCGAGTGTCCCTAACTAAATCTCTGACCTTGTGGAAATTCAAGCTTCACTTATCACCTTCTGTTTGCGTATCCTGTATTCCAGAGTGGATAATTTCTTATAACTCCCTTCAACCACGGCAAGGGCATCCTAGGTTCTTATCTAAAAGCCCAGTAAATGGAAAATGCGCCGATTTTACATTTATCTTGACTACCTAGCGAGAAGCAGAACCGTATATTTTCTCCGACACCCGAAGTGGTTAAAAAAAGAAGTACACAAGAGGAAGAAGAAGAAGTAGAGTGCGTGTGTGTGTGTGTGTGTGTGTGTGTGTGTGTGTGTGTGTGTTAATTTTGTGTGTGAGGACAATATTAGGACTTTCACGGCAACTGAGCTAGTTCTTCGTTCCCTAAAGATATTAAGATCTTTACGGCAACTGGATGAATTGTTCGTTTCCTGAAGATATACAGATCTTCACGGCAACTGGGTGAATTGTTCGTTCTCTGAAGATATACAGATCTTCACGGCAACTGGATGAATTGTTCGTTCCCTGAAGATATATAGATCTTCACGGCAGCTGGATGCATTGTTTGTTTCCTGAAGATATACAGATCTTTACGGCAACTTGATGAGTTGTTTGTTTCCTGAAGATATATAGATCTTTACCGCAACTGGATGAGTTGTTCGTTAAATGAAGATATATAGATCTTCACGGCAACTGGATGAGTTGTTCGTTCCCTGAAGATATATAGATCTTCACGTTAATTGGATGAGTTGTTCTTTACCTGAAGATATACAGATCTTCACGGCAATTGGATGAATTGTTCGTTCCCTGACAACTGGACTAGTTCTTCATTCCTCGAAGACGTACAGATCTTCACAATAACTGGACTGGTTTAACTTTTCTGACAACATACATATTTTTACAATTGAACCATTTATTCTTTTTTTAGCGATAAAATGCCCATTTTCGCAGGTGGTCTAATTGCTCTTTTCCCGACAACACAAAGACATTTAAGAAACTTTGCTAGCCCGTCGTTTACCTAACCATAAAAAGTTCACTCTAAATCAAGACACATCGCTACAAAAGAGAACAGACACAAAATACATCAAAGGGCAACGACGACAACGAGAACGAGACCAATGCAATCACGGGTAATAGCTTAGGGTCATAGATCCCGGGGAGTTATTGTCTTTTGATGAAAGTCTGTATTCTGACTTCTTTATTACATCAAAGGTGGCCACACGACGTATCACGCGAGCGTATCAAGGCAGCGATGCCAGCACGCCACGAGACCAGACTAAGTAATACTTTATACGTTCTGGAGACAGACAAGACTTCATTTAACGCTTGCCAGGTTCAGCTTCCTGGGCCGACAGTTGTTATTTACTCTAACAAGTCAGATGCCGTTTCCTACCGTAGCTCTGAAAATTGACTTTTCTTTTGTTTCTTGGCTTCTTTCAAATTAAGTATCGTGCTTTGGTCACTTGTTGCCGTCTGGTTTTTACTTTTTGAAGAATGGAGCCAGTTTTCTTAAACAGGAAAGTACATGAAACGGGAGAATTGACAAAGAACCAAATTTTCTTGCATCTGTGGTGGAAGCTGGCGAATTCGTAAAGGACCTAGATTCTTGTATTCAGGCTGTGATTGGAGCGACAGAATTGACAAAATACCGAGATTTTTGTATGCAGGCTGTGGTGGGAGCTGGCGAATTGACAAAGGACCTAGATTCTTGTATTCAGGCTGTGATTGGAGCGACAGAATTGACAAAATACCGAGATTTTTGTATGCAGGCTGTGGTGGAAGCTGGCGAATTCGTAAAGGACCTAGATTCTTGTATTCAGGCTGTGATTGGAGCGACAGAATTGACAAAATACCGAGATTTTTGTATGCAGGCTGTGGTGGAAGCTGGCGAATTCGTAAAGGACCTAGATTCTTGTATTCAGGCTGTGACTGGAGCGACAGAATTGACAAAATACTGAGATTTTTGTATGCAGGCTGTGGTGGGAGCTGGCGAATTCGCAAAGGACCTAGATTCTTGTATTCAGGCTGTGACTGGAGCGACAGAATTGACAAAGTACCGAGTTTCTTGCATACCGGCTGTGATGAGAGCGACGTTCTGCAAAGGACTTGCTTCACGGTAATGAGATTTGGGTCACAATGAGAGAGAAAGAAAATATAAAGATTTCGACAAGTGAGATGAGATTCCCCAAAAAAACACTCGGCGTGTTCAATAAAGATAAGATCAGGAATGAGGAAATCTGTGTAAAGAGAAACAGGAAAGAAGAGGGGGGGGGGGGGGGGGATAGACGAGGTGCTAGTTTTATCAGAAAACATCAAGCAAAGTGGTTCGTCGAATAAATTCGGCTGCCATTTGACAGTTTACCACAATAAACAATAATGTATAGACCAAGCCGAAATGGAAAGAGGGCCAACCAATAAAGCGATGTAATAAAAAGAAGAAGAAGGTTTCTAGCGCATCTTTACACCACCAGACAAGCACTGAAACGAGTTGAGAGCAATTTTCAGTTTAAAAAAAAAATAAAAGAAACCCAATGAATTGTATCATTAGAACAAGTTTAAATTATATCAATCTTTTATATAAACAATTCAGGTTTAGTGCGGCGTCCGTGGCTTAGGCGTTGGCCGTCCGACCTGTCATTCCAACATACCGCGATCGAAACCCACAGCTGGCTGCGTGGGGTTTTATCATGGTATGGGTATGGTCGACCCAGCCTAAAATGGATACAAGTATGTATTTCCTGGGGAAGTAAAGACAGCCGGCGTATTGCTGACCCACCTAGTGCCGATTGGTGTATAAAAAATATGGGTGCTCTTCCCATCTGTCCGATGTGCCTAAAGACGTGAAAAGGGATCTTTATATTTACTTATTCAGGGTTAGTTGCTGCAACTAAAACAAAAAGACAGGTTGTTTTACTACAAGCTTTTTCAATAAAAAAATGTATGGACCAAACCCCCCCCCCCCCCCCCCCCCCTTTTCCCCTCCTTTTTTCTTTCCTCCCTTTTTCGTTACATTTTTTTTTCCAAGTCCTTTCTCCTAGTATTAAATGCTTTAATTGACAGGTCTTTGAATGTGTGTTAAAACATGTGTTTGTGGCCGTTCTGATCTTGCTTATTACATTCTTGACCCACAAAAATCTTGATATTAATTATATTTTAAGTGAAGTGTAAGTAATAGTAGTAGTAGCAGCAGCAGTAGAATGAGTAGTTTTAGTAATGATAGTAGTAGCTGTTGTAGTAGTAGCAGCAGCAGTGGTAGTATGTATAGTGTTAGTATTGGTGGTGGCAGTTGTAGTAGTAGTAACAGTAGTAACAGCAGCAGAAGTAGCAGTAATATTATAAGTAGTTTTAGTAGTGGAAGTAGTAGTAGTAGCAACAGCAGTGGTAGTATGAGTAGTTTTAGTAGTGGAAGTAGTAGTAGTAGTAGTAGTAGCAACAGCAGTGGTAGTATGAGTAGTTTTAGTAGTGGAAGTAGTAGTAGTAGTAGTAGTAGTAGTAGTAGTAGCAACAGCAGTGGTAGTATGAGTAGTTTTAGTAGTGGAAGTAGTAGTAGTAGTAGTAGTAGTAGCACCAGCAGTGGTAGTATGAGTAGTTTTAGTAGTGGAAGTAGTAGTAGTAGTAGTAGTAGTAGTAGTAGTAGTAGTAGTAGTAGTAGTAGTAGTAGTAGTAGTAGTAGTAGTAGTAGTAGTAGTAGTAGTAGTATCAGCAGCAGCAGCAGTAGTAGTAGTAGTAGTAGTAGTAGTAGTAGTAGTAGTAGTAGTAGTAGTAGTAGTAGTAGTAGTAGTAGTAGTAGTAGTAGTAGTAGTATCAGCAGCAGCAGCAGTAGTAGTAGTAGTAGTAGTAGTAGTAGTAGTAGTAGTAGTAGTAGTAGTAGTAGTAGTAGTAGTAGTAGTAGTAGTAGTAGTAGTAGTAGTAGTAGTATCAGCAGCAGCAGCAGTAGTAGTAGTAGTAGTAGTAGTAGTAGTAGTAGTAGTAGTAGTAGTAGTAGTAGTAGTAGTAGTAGTAGTAGTAGTAGTAGTAGTAGTAGTAGTAGTAGTAGTAGTAGTAGTAGTAGTAGTAGTAGTAGTATCAGCAGCAGCAGCAGCAGTAGCGGTAGTAAGAGTAGTTTTGGTAGTTAAAGTAGTGGTAGTAATAGTAGTTTAGCAGCAGCAGCAGCAGTAGTAGTAAGAGAAGGAGCATGTGCTATCACGTTTTTCTGACTGCAGGTGCTCTAATCCCAGTTGAGCTGTTTTTCAGTTTTAATATTATCATTGTGTAAGGTAAAGATAGCCCACAATAAATACAAGGAAATGTCCCTGAAAATAAAATTCGCTGGCGAATAATTTACTCTTTTCTCATGTCTAATTGCGACTGGCCTAGAAAAACAGGAAGGAAGCATGTACCTTGTGGGGCCCGAAGCTTATAAAGCTCTGAGGTCCCTAATGTTTAATTACTTCAGCCAGTCTCAGAAAACAGTACAATGTATGCGCCTTTTAAATATATGAATGCTTGAAAAGTTTCCTTCTTCTTTCTTTTGTCGTCTCACTGATACCAGGTTGTAGCCCAGTGTTGTGGTTTTATCGTCTCACTGATACCAGGTTGTAGCCCAGTGTCGTGGTTTTGTCGTCTCACTGATACCAGGTTGTAGCCCAGTGTCGTGGTTTTGTCGTCTCACTGATACCAGGTTGTAGCCCAGTGTCGTGGTTTTGTCGTCTCACTGATACCAGGTTGTAGCCCAGTGTCGTGGTTTTGTCGTCTCACTGATACCAGGTTGTAGCCCAGTGTCGTGGTTTTGTCGTCTCACTGATACCAGGATGTGGCCCAGTGTCGTGGTATTGTCGTCTCACTGATACCAGGATGTGGCCCAGTGTCGTGGTATTGTCGTCTCACTGATACCAGGATGTGGCCCAGTGTCGTGGTTTTGTCGTCTCACTGATACCAGGTTGTGGCCCAGTGTCGTGGTTTTGTCGTCTCACTGATACCAGGTTGTAGCCCAGTGTCGTGGTTTTATCGTCTCACTGATACCAGGTTGTAGCCCAGTGTCGTGGTTTTGTCGTCTCACTGATACCAGGTTGTAGCCCAGTGTCGTGGTTTTGTCGTCTCACTGATACCAGGTTGTAGCCCAGTGTCGTGGTTTTGTCGTCTCATTTATACCAGGTTGTAGCCTAGCGTCGTGGTTTTGTCGTCTCACTGATACCAGGTTGTGGCCCAGTGTCGTTGATTTGTCGTCTCACTGATACCAGGTTGTAGCCTAGCGTCGTGGTTTTGTCGTCTCACTGATACCAGGTTGTAGCCCAGTGTCGTGGTTTTGTCGTCTCACTGATACCAGGTTGTAGCCTAGCGTCGTGGTTTTGTCGTCTCACTGATACCAGGTTGTAGCCCAGTGTCGTGGTTTTGTCGTCTCACTGATACCAGGTTGTAGCCCAGTGTCGTGGTTTTGTCGTCTCACTGATACCAGGTTGTGGCCCAGTGTCGTTGATTTGTCGTCTCACTGATACCAGGTTGTAGCCTAGCGTCGTGGTTTTGTCGTCTCACTGATACCAGGTTGTAGCCCAGTGTCGTGGTTTTGTCGTCTCATTTATACCAGGTTTTAGCCTAGCGTCGTGGTTTTGTCGTCTCACTGATACCAGGTTGTGGCCCAGTGTCGTTGATTTGTCGTCTCACTGATACCAGGTTGTAGCCTAGCGTCGTGGTTTTGTCGTCTCACTGATACCAGGTTGTAGCCCAGTGTCGTGGTTTTGTCGTCTCACTGATACCAGGTTGTAGCCTAGCGTCGTGGTTTTGTCGTCTCACTGATACCAGGTTGTGGCCCAGTGTCGTGGTTTTGTCGTCTCACTGATACCAGGTTGTGGCCCAGTGTCGTGGTTTTGTCGTCTCACTGATACCAGGTTGTAGCCTAGCGTCGTGGTTTTGTCGTCTCATTGATACCAGGTTGTGATCCAGTGTCGTGGTTTTCTGGGTTAGTCTTGCCCTTCTCGGTTGGCTTGGGTGATAGATTTGTTCATATTTTTGCATAAATTTACTATCTACTCTATATAGAAATATACTATCATTTGAATTGTAGTCAAATAAATAAGAAAGAATGTGTTTACTAAAATCGCATAAGTTTTATTATGTAATCCTCTTCAATGCTGTGTGAAAAGATATCTACAAATGAGAGGAAAATTGATTTTTTTTTTTAGCCCCTAGCAGATTGTGAGGCCCTAATCTACAACTTAGTTAGCTTATGGCTAAATCCGACATTGGATGTGCCAAATAAACACTACATTTTAACGCATAGACAGCAGGCACACTGACGGACGAGCGTCCAGTGGAATGGTTGCCTAATAGGGGGGAGGGGGCGTTAGGGGAAGAAAGTGAATGGGGGATTAGATAACCAAGCAGGTCAATCAAATAACCAACGTCATGACTGATTTACTGACTGGTGATCGATTTTATGGATCTCTGTGGCAAAGGGGTCAATTTGCTTTTTGCAATGAGGGTTAAGGGTTTATTTCACGGGCCTTTGTGTCGGCTCCTGGCCCCACTTTAGGGGCGGGGGAATAGACCCACTGCTTTCCTAACAAACGTGTCGTAGAATGCGACCAGATCAGATTTTTGTTTTTGAAGTTGGAGTGCAAGTGCTTGAGGTGTGTATGCAGACAAACAGTCTGCATACAAAAAAAAAAGGCCAAATCTGAAAATGGATGTGTACGCAAAAGTCAAGTCCACGAACAAGCTCAAAGTCCGGAAGTGGACGAACAACCAGAACTTTCCGCTGGAGTTTACAGCAGGTGAAGGCTAAGAAAAAAAGGGTGCTTTATTAATATCCCACCTCAAACAGGAAAAATCCACAGGTCACGGGACAGTCTAATATTTCTGGGGGTGGTAGATAGGCTGCATGTACGTGTGGGAACTAGGCTCCATGCTGTCGTGGGACTTAGGCTGCACTCTCTCGTTGGACGTTGGAGTTAGGGCAAGTTCTAAATGTTTTGGGGGTCGTTAAAAGCATCAGAAAGCCGGGAAAACCAGTCTTACCACCCTCTAAAATGCTGGACTGTCCTGTGACGTCATCTGGGGGTAGGATATTAATAAAGCACCGAAAAAAAAAGAAGCGTCACGGGCAGGTATTTCAGTTCACGAATGTATTTGTTACGAATATTTCACTAGGATGGTCAATGGAGCTACAGAGTTCACTTTCTATACGACTCTATTACTAGGCAGGTAGCCGTTCAGCGTAAATTTACCTAACCGTATGGGATAACTTGGGACAGCGAAGTTGATCCTCTCGGAAATATGTTTATGTCCTTCATTATCTAACTGACGTCTATCTTGTCCTCGTCACTATATTGTCCTCATCACTATCTTGTCCTCTAACATACTAATTGTCCTCATCACTATCTTGTCCTCTAACATACTAATTGTCCTCATCACTATCTTGTCCTCTAACATACTAATTGTCCTCATCACTATCTTGTCCTCTAACATACTAATTGTCCTCATCACTATCTTGTCCTCTAACATACTAATTGTCCTCATCACTATCTTGTCCTCATCACTATGTTGTCCTCATCACTATGTTGTCCTCATCACTATGTTGTCCTCATCACCATGTTGTCCTCATCACTATGTTGTCCTCATCACTCTCTTGTCCTCATCACTATGTTGTCCTCATCACTATGTTGCCCTCATCACTATGTTGTCCTAATCATTATGTTGTCCTCATCACTATGTTGTCCTCATGACTATGTTGTCCTCATCACTATGTTGTCCTCATCACTATGTTGTCCGTATCACTATCTTGTTCTCATCACTATGTTGTCCTCATGACTATGTTGTCCTCATCACTATGTTGTTCTCATCACTATGTTGTCCTCATCACTATCTTGTTCTCATCACTATGTTGTCCTCATCAATATCTTGTCCTCATCACTATGTTGTCCTCATCACTATCTTGTCCTCATCACTATCTTGTCCTCATCACTATCTTGTCCTCATCACTATGTTGTCCTCGTCACTATGTTTTCCTCATCACTATCTTGTCCTCATCACTATCTTGTTCTCATCACTATGTTGTCCTCATCACTATGTTGTCCTCATCACTATCTTGTCCTCATCACTATGTTGTCCTCATCACCTTGTTGTCCTCATCACTATGTTGTCCTCATCAATATGTGTCCTCATCACTATGTTGTCCCTATTTCAGGTCTCGACGTTTATATTCTTCGTGCTACCTATGTCGGTCATCACGTTATTGTACTTCTTCATCGCCCTGGCCATCAGAAGATCGACCCTTAACAGAGCTGGGTCGGACTCCTCCAGTGATGGGTGCCACCCGCTAACAGCATGTGATAGCAGGACAAACACCTCCACCAATCCCCAAGCACGAATTCGACTCTCCGTTCTGAAGATGCTCGGTAAGTTCACGGTTGCCATATTGGCATTTTTGATGCCATATTCCGCAAATTTGGCATATTTGAAATTGAACTGACATAAAATAATGAACTGGCATATTTTGTATATATGGGTTCTTCCTGGCTTTTCTTATCAAGATATGCTCACATTTTCTTCAAGGTTCCTCTGTTAGAAACAAGCAGCTTTACTAAAAGCAATGTAGACCTACAGTTAACAAAATCTTTATTTCAGTTTGATTTTGTTGTGATGTCCTGGTACAGACTAACGGAGATTCGCACCATTTCTTACTGTATTTGTTATCTTCCTAAACGGATCGTGACTTTGATAAACCAAGGCCTCTCTGTCATCAGTTCTCGTTATGCCTAGTGGCACATGAGGCTTCAGAGAGGACTTTCCATGCTTTTTTGTCCTGTGCAATCTTCAGTGCAGTTTTCCATGTCAAAGATGCCGCACTCAGGTCACTTTCCATCGTTCGTCTCCATGTTGTTTTTGGGCGCCCCCTGTTTTCTCTTTCCCTCTGGTGTCCATGGAGAGCTGTTTTGGCAAGTATATCAGATGTCATTCTCATAACGTGGCCAAGCCATTTCCATCTTCTCTTGGTAATCATACTGTCTAAAGTTTCTTGGTTTGTGGTTTGAAGTAGTTTAGTGTTTGAGATTGTATCTGGCCAGAAAATGTTGATAATTCTACGTAGACATGTGTGGTGGAAGGTGGACAGCTTGTGTGCATCCTTTTTAGTCATTCTCCAGCATTCTGCTCCATAAAGAAGAACTGGCAAAATGATGCTCTTGTAGAGTCGGAGTTTTGTTCCTCTGCAGTAATTGTTGGATTTCCAGATGTGCCTCATCCTTTCAAAAGCAGCTCTAGCTTTGTTCAGGCGTGACTGTATGTTTTCCTCTGTCCCTCCCAGTAGGGACACCACACTGCCAAGATATGTGAAATGTTCTACATTTTCAAGTGATTGGTTACTTATGGTCACTGGTTGTTGGTTTGGACTGTTTGTCATGATCTTAGTTTTCTTTGTTTTTATTCTCAGTCCCACCATTTCTGCTGTGCAGTTTAGTCTGTTACTTTTCTCTTGTATATGTTCATGTTTATGTGATAGGAGTGCTATATCATCTGCAAAATCAAGGTCCTCAAGCATGGTGAATGGCCCTCTGTAGTTCATGTTAAATTTACTTGAATAAATGTGAGTATAAAACCAAATTTTACCACTGATACTAAGTGATCCAGACTGTTCAGAAACTACATGAGGACAGAAAACAGAGAGGATATAGACCTAGTTCTGTCTGTATAGATTTTATTACTTTTACCAATGGCCACGTCATCCAAATAAATGGAAAGCATCTTATTACATTGCAAGTATAACAGTAACTTAAAGAAAACATCCACACGGCTCAAAAGATCGTCAGACCGATCGGAGGCAGCATATTGTAAACTGTGTCAGTGAACTGATAACCAAAAATTAGTAGCATATCAAATCATGAAAAATCCGAAAAACACAGGATAAAAACTCTGTCAAAAAGCCAGTCATAGCTTATTACTACAATGACTCCTAAGCGAAGTAATGATAAAGTTAAAGGCAGCAGAGTTGCAACTTGCTGTAAGCATGACCTGCCATTGTGTAATACGCACAATTAATCATCTTAGTGAAATCATGAGAGCCCATGGTCGGGTGAGTACATTAGAGCACATACTGTTGCATAGAACTAAATGTTCATGTCTAATAAAATATATTTTATCGCCTGCACCAAAGGATGACCTTATTGAAGTTTTTCGGAACAAGAAATGTGCCATCAGTATAGATGAGTTGCAAAGACTTCATTCCATCTGAGAAAATGCTCAAAGATTTTACATCCAAAAAAGGTTCATTCTCTATGAATAATAATAATAATTTTAAAAAAAAGATACGCATATGCCATATGTGTATTGTTTAATCAGGCAACAGGAAAAACTTGGAGGGAGCTAGGGTCAGTGTTGCCACTTTTCTTTGACAAAAAACATCCATAACGGAGTCAAAAAATATCTAAATGTATCTAAAAACATCTACATTTGCGTGGGAAACATCTAGAAAAACATCTACTATCTAAACGTCAAAAACACCATATAAATGCAAGGAAAAACATCTAAATCTGGATGCAAAACATTTAAAGAGGCAACATTGGCTAGGATGGAGTTGATGGTTGTAGCTGTAACAAAGTGTGTCTTTCCTCCCACAGTGGCGGTTGTTGTTGCATTCTTTCTGTGCTGGGCGCCCTTCCACACACAACGTCTGCTGGTCGTGTACGAGCAGAAGTGGTCGCCCTTGGTACTGGCGGTACACAACGTCCTGTTTTACGTCAGCGGGGTTACTTACTACCTCAGCGCCACCATCAACCCAATCTTGTACAGGTGAGTGTGCGTACATACATACGTACATACATATAACATACATACATACATACATACATACATACATACATACATACATACATACATACATACATACATACATACATACATACATACATACATACATACATACATACATACATACATACATACATACATACATTCATACACGCACACGCACGCGCGCCCGCGCGCGCACACGCACACGCGCACACATGCGCGCGCACACACGCGCACACACACGTGCGCACACGCACACACACGCACATACACACGCACATGTACATACACACGCACATACACACGCACATACACACGCACATACACACGCACATACACACACACGCACATACACACGCACATACACACGCACATACACACGCACATACACACGCACATACACATACAACATACATACATACATACAATACATACATCAACATACATACATACATACATACTACATACATACATACATACATACATACATACATACATACATACTACATACATACATACATACATTACATACATACATACATACATACATACATACATACATACATGACATACATACATACATCATACATACATACATACATACATACATACATACATACATACATACATACATACATACATACATACATACATACATACATACATACATACATACATACATACATACAATACAACATACATACTACATACATACATACATACATACATACATACATACATACATACATACCATACATACATACATACATACATACATACATACATACTACATACATACATACATACATACATACATACATACATACATACATACATACATACATACATACATACATACATACATACATACATAACATACATACATACATACATACATACATACATACATACATACATACATACATACATACATCATACATACATACATACATACAACATACATACATACATACATACATACATACATACATACATACATACATACATACATACCTACATACAATACATACATACATACATACATACATACATACATACATACATACATACATACATACATACATACATACATACATACATACCTACATACATACATACATACATTACATACATACCATACATACATACATACATATTACATACATACATACATACCTATCATACATACATACATACATACATACATACATACATACATACATACATAACATACATACATACATACATACATACATACATACAGACATACATACATCATACATACATACATACAGTACATACATACATACATACATACATACATACATACATACTACATACATACATACATACATACATACATACATACATACATACATACATACATACATACATACATACATACATACATACATACATACATACATACATTACTACATTACATACATACATACATACATACATACATACATACATACATACATACATACATACATACATACATACATACATACATACACTCACCACTTGTGGCAGTCACCGCAATATTCCTTAGAAGAGGGGGCAAAAGAAGAAGGTGGAGAAGAAGAAGAAGAAGAAGAAGAAGAAGAAGAAAGAAGAAGTAAGAAGAAGAAGAAGAAGAAGAAGAAGAAGGAAGAAGAAGAAGAAGAAGAAGAAGAAGAAGAAGAAGAAGAAGAAGAAGAAGAAGAAGAAGAAGAAGAAGAAGAAGAAGAAGAAGAAGAAGAAGAAGAAGAAGAGGAAGAAAAAGAAGAAGAAGAAGAAGAAGAAGGAAGAAGAAGAAGAAGAAGAAGAAGAAGAAGAAGAAGAAGAAGAAGAAGAAGAAGAAGAAGAAGAAGAAGAAGAAGAAGAAGAAAGAAAGAAAGAAAGAAAAAAAAGTCTTGGTAAAGAAAATGTGTGCTAAAAAAAACTGATCTTAACCTGTTTTTTTTTTTAATCACCCCAACCAGTATAATGTCACTGAAGTTCCGGCAAGCTTTCCGCTCAACCCTTCTCTGTTGGTGCTGCTGTTGGACTCGCAGCCAGCCCAAAAGACGCGCGAACAAAAACTCCTACACCTTCAAATTCCACCCTCGACATCAGTTCAACACCCACTGCTCGGTGGTAGAAAGCAGCAGCAGTAACAACAACAACGGCAGCAACAACAACAAACAACAAGTCGGCGAACTTAGCAACCAGTCGACGCCTGTGCTCTGCTGTGTTAGCGGAAATGACGTCCAAGCGTCGCATCCCGAGGGGCGACCTCTGGTGGAGATGTATGCTTGCGATACTCCGAGGGGACCGAACTATGCAAGTAATTGTGTTTCACAGCTGAACGCCGGGGAAAAGATGTTATAGGGTTTCTTGCCATCATATGAACAATGGGCAGGTTTGCTGCAACTCAAGCTTTAAGCTCAACCTCACGATATTGCTGTATTTCCATCTCACATGTGTAGTATGTATGGTGACGACTGGTATGGACTTGTGCCGTATGACGAAACGTTCTCGTCAACGTGTCTCTGTAAAGGTTGTGACGGTCCTTGCATGATTCATTGTTGCTACAAAGAATAAGTTATAACTAGTAATGTAATTTTTAATCTTTAAAAGCAACTGATCCCAAAATCTGTGGGTATACATACATGCATACATACATACCCACCCACCCACACACACACACACACACACACACACACACACATGTGAGGGGATGTCAAAAGGTAATCCCTGTTATGTTTATCTATGTAAATGCTGTATCATTTGTGCAATGTGTAAAAGTTAGCAGGTTTCTCCAGACACTTTTCTACACTTTATAGTCTTACTTATTAACAGTTGGCGCAGCTGTAAAGTTTTACAAATGACCACCAAAGACGCTCAGTTTCAACAAAGCAAAATCATAGAATTCCTTACTGCACTATGCGAGATCCCAGTTCGCAGCCGTCTGTCACTCGCAGTTACTTCATACAACATTCATGGAGTTGAGGACGTCCTTCCTGGTGACCGTCTAGTGACATTGAATTAACTATACTCCATGGCGTTCATTAGTAAAGACAAGTTCCCAGACTAGCAGTTCATCAAGTGTTGGGTGCTTGTAACGTTGTCGTTCCCAGAGAGTGACTTCCCTTGCCATTCATGCTTGGTTGTGTCGCAGGGCCTGTTCTATATTGCGAGGGTGTCACGCTTAGTGACCGGTCACCAAGACGACGCATTTTACTCGTTGTTGTCGTTTGTTTGTTTTTTTTAGTATCCAGAAGCCATGAGTTGTTAACCCTTAGGCTCGGTATTATGGATATCGCAACCTTTCGGCCTTGATTCCATGATAAATACCGTAAATCTGGGAAAAAATGTGGCTTTTCTGCCTACTACCGGGAGTGAACCCGGACCACAAGGAGTTCGTCACCTGGTCACCGCGCAGTCTGGTTTAGCCAACTACGCTAGAGAGCCGGGCTACTCGTTATTGTCAGCGGCTTCTATATTCCACGATAGCAGCGCTTTTAAAGGTCCCGAAACATGTAGAACTGGCTCTAGCCCAAACCCCCTATGCCAGAGCATCAGCCTACGTCCTACGACAAATCGCATCCAGTTAGATTTTATTTTTTCAAAAGAAACCTTATTAATTGTGTAATTGGAACCAAGTAACATCCTAGGAAGTAAAGGTGGCCACATGCCCAGAGCACCAGTGACGATAAGAGAGGACTTCAGCTACTTTACTGTTTCAATAACATCAGTGATTCTCTGCCTTCACAAATAAAAATGGGAGTTATCATGCTGTGTTATGGTTTACGGCTAGGATGATATACGTGGGCGTTTGGAACCAACACATCCAGTTTCAGCAAACACTAATTAAAGCCTTTTACGACATGCTTGTTAGATAACTAAAGGTAAAGTCGGGAGATGTGAACCAAGGTCATTGCACACGGTTATAAACCATAAGTGCTCTGCCACCAGTGCGGACAGCTGATAAGAAACTGTGTCGCCGTCCGCACGCAACTCCGTAGCTGCAGCGACGTTCCTTCCTTTACCCCAGAGTGTTAAATCTGGTATCCATTTCCTGAACCCCGTGAACGGTTCGATTTCGAACACCGGCCGTGGGCTGCAGCGACAGTTGGATTCTAAAGCGAGTCTCCTATCGACTGCTCTAACGCGGCCCCGAGTGTTGTTAGATAACTGAGCGTCTATTACTCGCCTCCCTTTTACCCTCAAAAGGTCACAGAACAAGCACGAGAAAATGATGACTAATTTGAGAATCTGCCTGTTGGCACACATGGCTTAGCCATAGAAGCTGTCTCCCTCGGCCATTGTTAAATCCACCTCAACATAGGACGTAATTTTTTTCGACACCGTAATTATAACCTAACGGGTTGCTGGGATTTGTGTCTGAGGACTCTTATCTGAATGGTGGTACTTTGTGTCGCCGTGTGTTTGTCGCTGGTGGTACGGTCCTGGTGCGGTTGAACATCGCTGGGTCACTCAGCAATCGTTTTAAGTGTAAGCTGACTGTTCCAGCAGCACACTGGACCCACCTCCAGCATCACACTGCACTCACATCCAGCAGCACACTGGACTTAAGGCATACTCTTCCTCCCAAAGGACCCTAGGTTATAGGACCTTGATAGATAGATAAATAAAACTGGCATGTGGTCATCATGTCCTTAGGGACCATGGAGTTGGGCCATTGGTTTTGAGAGCAGCAACGTGTGTCAAATCAGCGTGCTACGGGAGGAATTGCGGAAACTTGGAGAATAACTAATAAACTACAAACATTTATTAACCGGTGCCTGCGCTAAAAAGAAGGAATTAAATGTATGATAAAATCACTAATGTAGAGCTTTGGGAGAGAACTAAACAGGCTCCAGTGGACTATGAGGTGAGGAAAAGACGCTGGCGTTGGATAGGACACACACTGAGAAAACAGGAGAACAGCATAACTAGAATGTCTTTGCATTGGAACCCACAGGGGCATAGGAATAAAGGAAGGTCAAAAAACACATGGAGAAGAGAGCTGAATAAAGTTTGAAAGATGGGGAGGCCATGGGGAGAGCTCCATGCAATGGCGACGGATAGAACGACTCGGCGTGAGTTGGTTGAGGGCCTATGCTCCATTGGGGGATAGAAAGGCAGAAGAAGAAGAAGAAGAAGATGGGAGGAATTAACATCTTCACCTTACAACATTTCTTGGGAGAAACTGAGCATCTATAGATTTGCCCGATGTGGTATGATTTAGATTCCTAAATCAGTTAGCACGTTACAAGAAGAATGGAAAACAGAAAAACTGAGAGTACATGGACACAATCTGAAACTTGGAATAGGAGAGTGGGCAAAGAAGACAAAGAACGAGATTATCGAAAATTTTAACTATGTTAACGTAAAAAAGCACCCACAACAAAAATGCTTAACCGTACACGAAACAAAGGAAAATATACAGATATGATTATCAAGACTACACGGCATCGACTATTAAACAAAGGAGAAAAAAAAATACCTAGTTCAAAGGACGTGAACCCAATATATGTCAATTTATGCATATTATTATTATTAACTATCAACCAGACCAGGATTTTCTCAAAGAGTCAGGACATTCTTGTAAATTTATTATCGACATAAATCCTAAGGGACACTGTGGCAATTCTAGATATAATGACTTGTACTTTCAGTAAATTTCGCCGCCAAATTATATTCACCCTAATACACGAATTTTCCATGGCGACTGGGTAGAAGAAATCTAATCACGTTTTCATTAGAGGAAATAGCCTGGCAAGTGGCTAGAGGACACTAGAACCGAAACACCCACACAGTGTTTGTTATTTCGGGTGTATAAAAGAGCAAAGTAACTGACTCCCTAAATAATCAGAGTTTTAACAGTGATTGAGCGAATCTGCTCTTTAAGATAGCAAAGGGAATTAAAACTGGAGGTAGCCAGGAGATCGTTAGCGGGGAAACTTGAACTGAGATTTACAGACAAATAGCAATTTTTTTGTTCTTATTCTTTAAAAAAAAAATATCGATTTACTGGGTAACAGCCATTGATTCTATCAAATTCAATGAAAGGGCTGAAAATTGGCCGGTTATGCCTAAGTTGTCGATGACTGGCCTATGCATCGGGACGATATTATCTAATGCTTTTAGAGAGAGGTACGATCGGAAGATTTTGGGAGTACTGTGTCCGTATTTCTGCTAAGAGTTCGAGAATTAGGAGTAAAGTTCAGCACAGCCAGATATGAGAGGCGCACCAGGTGTGCAAGACTTCCTGCTAACCCGCATAAGACTTGTACCATTAACTGTAGGACGCTGATGTATGTACTGAAGAGAGGGGGTTTCTGCAGTCATAACTCGTTTTTTAAAGGTTAGTTTCATATCCTTTACAGGACGTTGCAGAACCAACCCCGGCAGCCCCTGGCTGTTGTGTGGTTTCTCTAGGCAAATTTACGTCCAGTAGCCATTGCTTTTGGACGGTCGGCTCCCTGATACCACTGTCGAAACTAACGCAAGGCGCCTCGCCCGCAGCTGGGATCGGGCCAGGCACCCCGGCATTACGAAGCGTTCGCATCGACTTAACCACAGAAATGACTGTCAAACTCAGTGATTCTATTTTCATATATCATCAAAACAGTCCCATAACGACACGTATCGTTGGCCACCAGCTGACTGTCTGGTCAGTTCCATCCATCGCTCTCTGTCGGATGCTGTAGCAATTTTGTTTGTACATTTGACTCTGGTCCAGTCAGCCAAATTATGCATCTGGGTCTTTCTTTGTTTGCCTCTTCTCCTCTTCCTGTCTGCAGATCTCTGCAATGATAATCGTTTGACCTGTCAATCCCATGGTGCATTTCCATGCTCACTTCGTAACCGGTTGGTGGTGACAATCTAACTGTGCTTTATGGTTACATCGCTGAAAGGGGTTTTCCGGACTAGTACCCGTCTGATTCTCATCTCTGAGATGTTAATCATACAGACTCCTTTCTTTGAGGGGAACAGCTAATGCGTATTTAACCAATCTGCTACAGATGGCCATTTCCGAGTTAGCCAGTATCGGGAAGGATAGTTACCAGTCTGTACCACGGGAAGGTGGGGGGTTGGTTTGTGTGATTGCGGGACAGCAGCAGCAACTATCTAACTGTTGTTGCATGGCTCCCTCCTAGAAGAAGTGAGTCCCCCCCCCCTTTTTTTTTAAACCGCACATACACACACAGACATACCCTGTTGGCTGCCGTGCCAGACATGAACACACTCTGCAAACCAATTTCAAAAACCCCACTTAGTGTACATAAAAAAAAAGAGACCGTTAGGGGGAAATATTCAGTTAACACCGTACATTTCAAAGCAGTGGGACATAATCCTGTAGTCTGTTTCTAAAGTCGTGCTCTCAAACTGAAAACAAATTTCGGCTATCCTCCGAATAACGGGCACATATTATGGTGGCACACCCTAACAGGGCATTAGTCACATGTTAATTGCGGACTGCCGGCACCGCTGAAAGTATCTCGAATGCGCGCAACGCGCGGCGTGGAGCGGGGCTTAACTAGATGGCTGGGACTCACGAGCAGCAGCTACCACATCTCCTGCAGCTTCCTTCATTTTATTTGCTCGTGAGTGCCAGCCATCTAGCGTAGCGGCATGGGAGATACATGTCGGCGGTGGCGGTAGTCGCCGGAAGTACGCGATAGATATGTAACTGAGCCCTCTCTTAGGGTGTGTTTTTAGCCGCCATAATATGTGCGCGTTTTCGGAGGATAGTCCAAATTTCTTGAAAATGCCTTACGGCATCAAAACGAATTTTTACACGTTGTTATAGATTTCCTATATATTGATTATTTTATAATTTACAACTGCACAGGTGCTACTGTCTTCTTAAAGCGGCGAATTTATTTAACCTAATAATCTGAGTAGCCATAAAAGAAGGTATAATATACAGTATATGACACATATTTAAAAAAAAAAAAAACACAATCATTGTAAATCAGTTTTTGAAATCAGTTTACGTGTGCTATTTGGCTATAAAGTTGAAAAGCGTTATCGGAATTTATAACTGTTTGATTCTCATCCCTGAGATGTTAGTCCTACAGACAACAATCCTTGATAAAGAAAACTCAAAGTGGAAAAAATAACGTCGGATCTGGCAGGAAAAGTGCGTGTTAGAGTGTAATGTGTCTCCTTCCTACTTAATCACTCTTGTGCAGATTCAACACTGACTCTTTTGTCTGGGTGCTATGTCACAGTTCATTCCAGCAAGACGGCACTTCTCTCCACGGCCGCACAACTTTAAATGACGGTCGACGACAGTGGACGCATTTCACAGGTTTATTTATTGTCAATGTAACACAGCGACAAGAATCAACAGATGAACTAACTTACACCATTCGGGCAATCTCACCTTGCTCACGCTCTGAGTCTCCAGCCAGGCTTCAGACGATGGACACTGGCATGTACACGGACTGGCATAACGAACAGGCCGTGGAGCACAACTGCTGGCCTAAACAATCATTCACCACCGATGCATGTTTTGTAGTTCAAGACTAACATTCACTCTATTCTCATCCAGATCTATGTGTGCACTTATTACTCTGGATTCAACTTCACGTCCTTCCAATATGGGGCCCAGTCACCTGAATGACCACCTCATTCTCAATCCCGCAGATCTCGCATTCACACGTGACTCACTCACTCCTTTATTTTCACTATATCTCCGTGAAACCCATGCTATCAGGGACTTACTCAATTCTGTCAGTCATACCCTGATGTTATCACTATTTATAGCATCATTACAGAGAGGAAAAAATCGTCGTATGTGCAACTGGTATGCTACAGGAACAGTCAACATAAACATTTCAAGAGATTTGCTACAGGAAACCAGGTGCCGGAGCAACTATGAGTAACCCGATAGGATTGACATCAGTTCTCAAAGCATTAATCAGTAATTATTCCCCTTGTGCACACAACATCAACCCAATAGCACTCTCATTTTTTCTAAGTTTGTTCAATATATACTGAAGAAATGGAAGAAATGCATTCTTCTCATGAAAAACACGTCAATTTCATTTTCATTTTTTGCAACAGTTGCTTAGTTGATCTTTTACGCTGGATTATTTCATTAACTATGAAAGATTTATGAATGGGACTGAAGAGTGGGTTTGTTTTGAAAAGTGTGCTACTCTTTTGTTTTCACGCCGAATGCTAGCAGTTAAATGCCCGGTCATGTTGAATCTGTGTCTGTGATTTCTTCGTGTCATGCTTATTTATAAAATAATTCTACAATCAGTGCAGTTTTCTAGTTTTACATTATAATTAGATGTGATATTATTCAGTACTGTAATTTCTGTTTTGGTTTTGAGTTTTGAAAGTGGTTTAAAACCCGAATCATTGGATGAAGAGATTCACATCAGATACAGCAAAGCAAACAAAGTAATGGGACAACTAGCACTCCTTACAGCATAGGCCAATCCCGATCAGAATGAAGAAACGTCTCCTACAATACATATTCATCCCAACTCTATATTACAAGTGCTAAACATGGTCACTTACAT
>CAJHNH020000981.1:160188-177688 GCA_905116865.2 Candidula unifasciata | reverse complement strand
TCAAAATAAGACCTAAAAAGAATAAGCACTAGAACGATTTTCAAGATACTTTTAATATAAACTATACCCCAACACTAGCCCTAGTTAAGATCTTCAGCTAGAATGAAAGACGACTTTTGTCGAATGGCTAATTTACTAGTGAAAAAAAAAGTAAAGTAAAGATCCCTTTTCACGCCTTTCGGCGCATCGGGCACATGGGCAGAGCGTCCCATATTTTTACAGACCATCAGCACTCTGTGGGTAATGTGGTCAGCATTACGCCAATGGTCTTTACTTTCCCAGGACAGCGAATCTTTGACCCATTTTAGGCTTTACCTGCGACGTCCCATAAATTGGGCACGTGATAATAAACTGATGTGAGTTCAGACTTCAAGGTACGTAACTCGTTTGACGATGCTCCAGGGGAATAAAGCATGACTGTATTCGAAAAAAAAATGTAGAATTTTGTACATGAAAATATGTAGATTTTTATATGCAGAAAAAAAAGGAGATATTTCCTAACAGTAAGCCCTTGTACGATTTTTAAGCAAAGATATATCTAATACTCCGTCTTATTTCAGGGAAAGACTGTATACCACCTATATGTAGCAAGTCCTTTGCATAAAGACGCTCTTGTCACAAAATACTAACACCAGAGACATATGAAATAGTTCTTCTTATCAGAAATTCCTCTTATCCAGATAAGAGTTAAAAAATACTGTAATTGCCGGGGATAAACATGTTGTACTTCACAAATAAAAATTCGCCACGTAAGAGATCCCCTTAAGTGGCTTGCACGGTACAATGCAAGCTGTGAGTAAAGATAAATTGGGAGAAATGGAAAATACGCCCCTAAATACAGGCGAACGTTTGACCAACATCTTTATCAACGAAGTACTAAATACTACGTACTCTGTGACTAGAAAACTTAATGGACACGACAAGCTCGTCAGATTTCATGTTCATTGTGATCTTGATATTCTTTAGCAGTCTTTGTGCTGGGAGACTAGGCTTATTTTGCGACGCTTATTACCACTGCAGGTCCCAAATTGTATTTATAAGTGAAGTATTTTTTTTGCTTGTTCTTCTGGAAACAACACCCTCCATTACGCAACATCATTATCATCATCATCATTAACTTTCACTCCTGCCTTTGAGCGATATGAGGAGGAGCAGTTTGCAATCCATTGCTTGGTGGACATCAATGGCTATTGTCATTCCGCATCTATGTAGAAGGTCTAATGTCATCAATCCATATTCTCCTAGGACGGCCTCTTGATTTCACTTCTGATCTTTTGATATGTAGCGCCTGCGTTGGTAGTTGTTACTGTCCTCTACAAACCAATACGGGGTGTTTGGTCACTACTTAAATCAGAACCCATCCATTTGGTTTGTTTGTATTCCCACGTCTTTTGGCGTATTGGGAATAAAGGGCTAGAACTATATTTTTATAAACCAGTCGGCGCTTGGTGGGTGATGTGGTCAGCATCACGCCGGCCGCCTTTACTTCTCAAGACATCACCTGGTACTCACTCAAGGCTGGGTCAACCTGGGAGTCGAGGTCATTATTGAAGAAAATGAAAACGTCTGGCTCCGTCAGGACGCGATCCTACGACCTTCCGATCCGCAGGCTGTCGTCTAGCCACCAACGCCACGGCGACTTTCGTTAGTGATGGTAACATTAGAAGTATTACCATTCGATTCGGCATTTTACCGTGTCCATAATACTGTCATGTGATTGATACATAGGTGATTCAACGGAAGACGCCGTCAGTTCAGGCCCTAACGGAGCTGGACTTTTGAAGAAAAAATGCTGTGGCTGCCAGTTCAGGTCGACTCAGCTTTAAAAGGGTGTCGGGTACAGTTCTGAGAAGTAAAGGCGGCCCTATATGGCTAATACGCCCGAAGGCCTGGAAAAGGGTCATGTACTGTTCAAAGGGGAGCCACATTTCTGACTAACCCTGTATATAATTCACCAGCCATACTCCGGCTTTCAGAATCTGCCAGGCGTCTGTCCGAGATGGGTGGCAAACATGGCGGTTGTTTTGAGGTCATAACCAACGCCACAGATTTTGTCTTGAAAGGTAGCTCGCGTCTGTCTGTCTGTCTGTCTGTCTGTCTGTCTGTCTGTCTGTCTGTCTGTCTGTCTGTCTGTCTGTCTGTCTGTCTGTCTGTCTGTCTGTCTGTCTGTCTGTCTGTCTGTCTGTCTGTCTGTCTGTCTGTCTGTCTGTCTGTCTGTCTGTCTGTCTGTCTCTCTCTCTCTCTCTCTCTCTCTCTCTCTCTCTCTCTCTCTCTCTCTCTCTCTCTCTCTCTCTCTCTCTCTCTCACTCTCACTCTAACTTGCATTATCTGGTACGTTTGTAAAAAAAAAAAAAAACATGCTCAGGTTTTATTTTTTCAGAGATCCACATCTCCGCCAATCACAGAAATGCAAACAGGATTTGGAAATTTTATCCCTTTAATCAGTGGCCACCTACATTTTCCGGGTATACTCCAAACTTGAGTATGTGGTCAGCCCCCCCCCCCCCCGAGTATTCGGTAAGACCCCCCACGACCACCCCTCCCCCAAGTATATGGTAGATCCCCACCCCCTAGTATATGGTAAGACTTCCAAGCGCCCTCCCTTGTTGAGTTTATGTGAAAACTTCCAGCCCCCCCCCCCCCCCCCCCCCCCCCCCCCCCCAAAACACAAAAGAAAGTATGGAGATACCTTTTGGTCAGATTGAGTTCTTAATCTAGATAATTAAATACGCATGTCATATTACAAGGAAGAGTTTAAAATATATATATATATATACACTTTTCCTGCTACAATGTATTATTATGAAGCTAGGGTTTCGCTATACACATATTATTCTTTTCTATTTAAACATAGACACTGGTCTATAAAAATCTAACTGTAGCATCATGTTCTAGACTGATGCCCACCTCTCCCGTGCTGGAGCGAAAATGATCGTTTACTAACTTAAAATTAAAACCACAAGCAGGATGAAACGAAATGGTTGCTTGGATTTATGACATTCTGTGAAAAGGAGTTCTGTAACATGGGAGCTCAGGCACCTTGACCACACTTCGTGTCCCAGATGAAACTGATAATAATACTGATGATTCTTTGAAAAGATTCCGAACTAAACGAAAAGCAGAGGAAGTCGGCTTCGCATTCCCTATCTATGTAGAAGGTCTAATGTCATCAATCCATATTCTCCTAGGGCGGCCTCTTGATTTCACTTCAGATCTTTTGATATGTAGCGCCTGCGTTGGTAGTGGTTACTGTCCTCTACAAACCAATACGGGGTGTTTGGTCATTACTTAAATCAGAACCCATCCATTTGGTTTGTTTGTATTAGTGAGTGTAAGGTCCATTTCCCACGTCTTTTGGCGTATTAGGAATAAAGGGCTAGACATATATTTTTATAAACCAATCGGCACTCGGTGGGTGATGTGGTCAGCATCACGCCGGCCGCCTTTACTTCTCAAGACTTCACCTGGTACTCACTCAAGGCTGGGTCAACCTGGGAGTCGAGGTCATTATTGAAAAAAAAAAAAGGCTGGCTCCGCCACGACGTGATCCCACGAGCTTCCGATCCGCAGGCTGTCGTCTAGCCGCCAACGCCACGGCGACTTCCGTTAGTAAGGGTAACATTAGAAGTACTACCTTTCGATTCGTCATTTTACCGTGTCCATAATACTGTCATGTGATTATACATAGGTGATTCAACGGAAGACGCCGTCAGTTCAGGCCCTAACGGAGCTGGACTTTTGAAGAAAAAATGCTGTGGCTGCCAGTTCAGGTCGACCCAGCTTTAAAAGGGTGTCGGATACAGTTCTGAGAAGTAAAGGTGGCGCTATATGGCTAATACGCCCGAAGGCCTTGAAAAGGGTCATGTACTGTTCAAAGGGGAGCCACATTTCCGGTTAACCCTGCACATAATTCACCAGTCATACTTCGGCTTTCAGAATCTGCGAGGTGTCTGTCCGAGATGGGTGGCAAACATGGCGGTTGTTTTGAGGTCATCACCAACGCCACAGATTTTGTCTTGAAAGGTAGCTCGCGTCTGTCTGTCTGTCTGTCTGTCTGTCTGTCTGTCTGTCTGTCTGTCTGTCTGTCTGTCTGTCTGTCTGTCTGTCTGTCTGTCTGTCTGTCTGTCTGTCTGTCTGTCTGTCTGTCTGTCTGTCTGTCTGTCTGTCTGTCTGTCTCTCTGTCTCTCTCTCTCTCTCTCTCTCTCTCTCTCTCTCTCTCTCTCTCTCTCTCTCTCTCTCTCTCTCTCTCTCTCTCTCTCTCTGACTTGTATTATCTGGCACGTTTGTAAAAAAAAAAATCATGCTCAGGTGTTTTTTTTTAGAGATCCACATCTCCGCCAATCACATAAATGCAAACATAATTTGGAAATTTGATCCCTTTAATCAGTGGCCACCTACATTTTCCAGGTGGCGCCAAACTTGAGTAGGTGGTAAGCCCCCCCCCCCCCCCACCCCCCTGAGTATATATGGTAAGACAACCCCCCCTCCCCCCGAGTATTCAGTAAGACCCCCCACGACCACCCCTACCCCGAGTATATGGTAGACCCCCTACCCCCTAGTATATGGTAAGACGTTCAAGCGCCCTCCCTTTTGAGTTTATGTGAAAACTTCCAGCCCCCACCCCCCCCCCCTTTTTTTTTTCCCTCTCCTCAACACAATAGAAAGTATGGAGATACCTTTTGGTCAGAATGAGTTCTTAATCTAGATAATTAAATACGCATGTCATCATATTACAAGGAAGAGTTTATATATATATATATATATATATATATATATATATATATATATATATATAATATATATATATACACACACACACACACACTTTTCCTGCTACAATGTATTATTATGAAGCTAGGGTTTCACTATTCACATATTATTCTTTTCTATTTAAACATAGACACTGGTCTATAAAAATCTAACTGTAGCATCATGTGCTAGACTGATGCCCACCTCTTCCGTCCCGGAGCGAAAATGATCCTTTACTAACTTAAAATTAAAACCACACGCAGGATGAAACGAAATGGTTGCTTGGATTTATGACATTCTGTGAAAAGGAGCTCTGTAACATGGGAGCTCAGGCACCTTGACCACACTTCGTATCCCAGATGAAACTGATAATAATACCGATGATTCTTTGAAAAGATTCCGAACTAAAAGAAAGGCAGAGGAAGTCGGCTTCGCATTATCACAAAAAGAAATGACAAGTGAAAGAGGCGGAGAGAGAGAGAGAGAGAGAGAGAGAGAGAGAGAGAGAGAGAGAGAGAGAGAGAGAGAGAGAGAGAGACAGCATTTATCAGCACATTACTGCAATCTACAGCATTGCAGAAACCAACATGAATACACACAATCACTTTACTGAAGTATATCTTAGAGAAATCCACATGTCTGGCTAGTTGAATCGCCGACACACATGTGACCACCGGAAAAGAACTGTGAATAGCAATGACGGTTTCTCAACAACAACAACAGCAACAAAATACAATAGAATTGTGATAAACATTAGGTCTACTAGGCAATATTTTCTTTGTGGCAGCGCCCCTACCTGTAAAGAATATACAGCCAACTTTTAACTTTTAATTTGTCTCAATTTTTCTTCGAAAACATTTGATTCTGTGTCCATCTTTTAAAAATGTCCATAAAATACATTAACAACAGGAAAAACATAGAAGCCAAAATATGGCATTATTTCTCATTAACGATCCTATCATCTTCTTCAGACAGATATTTTTTTAAACATTTTCTCAGCGTGTTTTCAGGAAATGATTGACGTCCTACATATGTTTTAAAAGTCCTTACAGATTATATTCATTAGCGTGTTTGATAAGCGTGTAAAATCTCAGACAGGTTTAATCAAACAGCGGTGTGTCGTGAAATAAATAGGAAATATCTTGATAAATTGTGAAATTATTCTGGGACGCCTTACGATAATGGGTATATATTTATCTGATGATTTCATGTCGTATCCTAGACGCTTAATTTACTGAATTAAGTTCCGAGGATCCATATTTTCTAGACAGATAACTTGTACTGTATGATTTTCTATTGCTTCTTCATTGTTGTTTTTCAAAAAATGCTGTCTTCCTCTTCTTCCCTTTCTTCTTGTCGGTAGTTTTCACATGACAAAGATAGACGTCTTTTATAACTGCGGTGCAATGTATGTATTCCTCCAAGTCCCTGAAACTAGGTTTTCATCACTGCCTTCTCTAATAATGCCTAACAACTGAATCACGATACATTTTGGCTGAGTCCCCTCGAAAATAGGTTACTTGAAACGTTTCCATGTTGCATTGTGTGACAATGTAATATGCTTACAAACTTCTGTGTTCTGATTGTATTCGTATTACAAATCGACAAGCGGATATTGTAAAGTGGATATACAAGATTTTCATACTTTGTTGTTAGATTACAGCAATTTTAACTTTGATTCACGGGAGACAGTCGTGTTGTGATGAGTGTGTGTCACTGTTTCTAGTCAGTAGTTCGAAATTTGGGGAAACTGGCTGTTTATTACTTTTCTACTTTAAATTTATATCTAGAGTTGGCCGTGGTTTTCATTAGCATGCCAACCGGCCAAAACTTGGATCACCTACAGTAGGGAGTGTTATATGTTCATAATCTAGCGCATGGCGCGCAACATACGCTGGATTATTAACATGTAAGACTACTCTCTACTGTATTTAGACAGAATGCCTGTAGCACATGTTCTTCGTTATGTCTTGCCTGTCTGCATGGGAAAAGTTATGTATCCCCAAACATGAATTTCTTGTACATATCGCGACAGTCTGTTTAATAAGACAGTTTTATGTGCTTTAGTTATATCTTACATGACGTCACAGGACAGGCCAACATTTAAGAGGGTGGTAAGACGTTTTTTCCGGCTTTCTCATTCTTTTAACGATCCCAAAAACATATATAACTGGCCCTAACCCCAACCCACCTACGTCCCGCGAGAGAGTGCAGCCTAGGATCCCACGACTGCATGCAGCCTAGGTCCCACGACTGCATGCAGCCTATCTACCACCCCCTGAAATATTAGACTGTCCCGTGACCTGTGGATTTTCCCTGTTTGGGGCAAGATATATCCAAAAAAAAGCACCCAGTTCTGTTAAAAGCAGAAAGTAGGAAGATCACAAGACTGGCCAGTCAACCGTCTGTTGAAAACCAAACTTTATGGACCATTGGAGAAAATACCTAGCCCACCATATCCTTCATAGAGGTCCGTGACCTGTCTATCTGAAAACAGTGATGAGGTGTACATAACATGCATATGTATGTGTGTAAGCAAACACGTGTACATAGATTTCTGCTTGTGCGTCTGCGTATGTGTGTATATATCCATGTGTGTGTATGCAAAAGCGTATGCGTGCATTCACACATGGGCCTGCAGATATATATATATATATATATATATATATATATACATATGTGTGTGTGTGTGTGTGTGTGTAAATGTACATGTATGTCTACATATGTGTGTGCGGTTGTGTTTAGTGCATGCCGACCCCCTCCCCAACAACCCTCACTAAGTGCTAGAGTGCCGCTCCAGGCCACTGGTTTTGGTGCAATTGACATTTCTTAGACAACATAATCAGCACAAAGAAACAAGACCACAATTATAACCGATACTGCTCGCAGTAGGTTAAACATGTTCGATTTTTTTTTTTTTACATAAATGGATGGATGATCGATGAAAACGAAAAAGAAGAATAAAACATTGTTGTTGTTTGCGTTCACCAGCTGTAAACTCCGGGAGGAAAGACCTGGATGTTCGTCCATTTCTGAACTTCAGCTTTGTTTCCAGGGCCTGAGCTTTGTGTGTGCATCTGTTTTACAGATCTTGCTTATTTGAAAGCAAACTGCTGGTTCTTTGCCTCGCGGCCAGCTGCGCTCCGACTTCGTAGGAAGCCCCAGTTAGTCGCCTCTTACGGCATGCTTGTTGGTTAGGCAGTGGGTCTATTCTTGTTTTCTCCCACAATGGTGCTCCAGAACCCACGCGGGGGAAGAATGTGCGTGTGTGTTCATCACTTCGAGACGAACGGACGTTTAATCTGAATGCTACTGGCACCATTAGTATCGGAACTCTTCGCTGGCTGCTGAAGATGGGGACGGGGCGCTTATGGGAATGCCCCGAGTGCAGTGATGTCGGTTCTTAAATCAAATCAAATCAAATCACTTTGAGATTGACGAAATGTAAGAAACTTGCACTTTATTCACATGATGTTGTGAACCAGTCCAAACATCTTTTCACTGGTTATATTTTACTAGTCTAGTCTACGTTCAGTAGTTTGCTATTACTTTCCAGTCAGTTCCTTGTCAACATCACTGTCAAGATCAAAGCAAAGCTGTCTGATGTCAATTACTTGGGGCTGAACTGAATCCAATGTGTCGTAATTATGACACTGAATTCATAACCCTCTTGGTCAAAGACACAGGCAAACTACCATAACTGACCTAGATTAGTTTTATATATATGTATAACCAACTGTGAGCAGAAGCTGTTACAAGAGGGAGAGAGAGAGAGAGAGAGAGAGAGAGAGAGAGAGAGAGATAGAGATGGGGGGAAGAGAGTGGGATGGAGAGAGAGAAGGAGAGAGTGAGTAAGTTAATGAGTAGGTGCGTGTGTGAGTAAATAAATGAGTGACTTAGTGAGAAGTCGGGCCCACAGAAATGACCATGCAAAACAAACTATGGGACACCGGTGAAGACCTGAAACTCACTGCTCTTTCAGACCCTCGCTGAGAAAGCTTAATCCTAGAAAATATATACATTCAAATAATTAAATTAAATTTTTTTAAAAATGAGGTTTCATGTTTTTGTTTATGTCATCACATCATGGCACACGGGTGTATCCTCAAAGTCCTCCGTTCTACTTCTAACGCAAGCCTCAGTCTGAGGAATCTCAGCACAGTGCACGAACTCCGCTACACTGGCAAGGATCCTGAAATACTTTAGGTAGATTTTTAACTCAAAATGTTGCAGCGCTGCTAGGTTACTCTTTTTGATTTCCAACTGCCAATTGATTTTTTACGTGCGCAGCAATACACACGGGGGCCCGATCCTACTACTCAAATACCAGGGAAAATTACTAGAAATCCACGTCAAATTTCCCAGCCTTCGCCAGGGCTTGAACCAGGGACCTTCAACACGCGAGACGGACACCATACCTCGAGACCACTCAGCACCAATTTTTTATGAGGTTTTACAAAGTTTCGGAGTTAGTTTATATAGTTTAGATATTCTCTCCTTGTATTCCGGTGTGTGAATAGGGGTTTTTGAGCTGAAATGCTATAGAAAGATTCTCAGAATATCTTGGAAAAAGAAGATGAGAAACACTGATATCTTAAAAGAACTGAACATCAAGGAAGATTGGCTAATAAACAGCATCATTTCTCGAAAGCGGAAATATTTTGGTCATATCAAGAGCCACGACGGATTGGAAAAAATTATAGCAGAAGGCATGGCACCAGGAAGAGAGAGGGGGCCGACCGACACGAAGATGGGCACAGGATATAAGTGACCCCTTGAGTGTGAAAGTGCATGAGGCGGGAGAACTGGCGAGAGACCGAGTTTCTTTCAGGCAGACTGTGATAAGAGCGACGTTCTGCAAAGGACATGATGATGATGATACCGGTGTGTTGGGAAATAAACATGCATTTGGCTAGATGGCTAAACACTACTCGAGCTCTACATTGATAAATTATCTTTTGTTAATGTAACGGAACACAAAACTTTAGGCCTTACAATTGACAACCATTTAACCTGGAATTCTCATGTTTCTGTGATAACTAAGAAAATAGCACAAAAAGTCTATCAGCTTGCAAAAATTCAGCACTTTCTAGACGAAGATGCAAGAAAAGTATTTTACGCGTCTTACATCCAAACACATGTCGACTATTGTTCCACAGTTTGGGATGGTTGCGCCAAATCCAATGTTAAAAGACTAAGTTCTCTTCAAAATCGTGCTTTACGCCTGGTTTCAGATAATAAACATATCGTAAAAAATAATCTCTATAACCATCTAAGACTATTGCCATTTAGCAAACGTTTAATTTTTAACAAGGCCAAATTTATTCATAAAATTTTATCTCAAAATACTCCAAACTACCTTTTTCGATTAATTAAATCAAATCCTATAAATAGCAAGCGACTAAATTTATTACATTTACCTAAACCTAGAATAGATTTATATAAAACAAGTTTAGCGTACTCCGCTGCTCATTTGTGGAACCAACTTCCACTAGACCTAAAAAATTATAAAAGCCCCTATTCATTTAACCGTAAACTTTTTCAATTCATACTTACAAGCGATTATATGCCACCTTGAATGTAATGTAACCCATATTGCATTATCAATTTATTATTAAACAAGGTGTGTATGTTATGTATGTTTGCGCTCGCGCGTGTGCTTGATATGTATGTATGTGTAGGCGTGTTTGTATACATATGACTCTGAGTATGTTGTTTGTCTGCTTGTGTATCTGGGTGTGTGTCTGCGAATGTATGCGTCTCTGTCCTTGTGTATGTGCGAATGTGTGTGTGTTCGCGCGTATGTCCACGTGTATGTTTCAGTGTGAACTGGTTTCTGTGTGTTTAAGTGTGCCTCTTTGCTGTGTATGTGTGTCTGCATGTGTGTGTGTGTGCGATTGGATACATGTAGCTGTGAATATGTGTCTGTGTGTGTGTCTCTGTGTTTGTCTGCATGTGTGTGTGTCTCTGTGTTTTTCTGCATATTTGATGTGACTGTGTGTATATCTTCGTTTGTGTCTGTGTGTGTCCCCGTATGTGCTTGTCTTCATGTTTGCCTGTGTATGTTTATGTGTTTTGTCTGCGGGTGTGTCTATGAGGCTGTATGCATGTATCTCTGTGTGTGGGTGTCTGTATGTCTGTCTGCGTGAGTGTATGTGTCAGCATGTGTCTGTCTGTCTGTCTGTGCATGCCTATGCGTGTTTCTCTGTGTGTGTTATGTGTGCCCCTTTGTTGTCTGTATGTGTCTGCATGTCAGAGTATATGTCTGTGCGTGCTGAATATATGTGTCTGCGTGTGTATTTCTATGTGTTTGAATGATTATGCATTTCTGCGTGTTTGTCTCTGTGGGTGTCAGTATGTGTTTGTCTGCCTGTTTGTCTGTATTTGTGTGTGTGTGTGTTTGACTGCGTGTGTGTCTATGTGGCTGTATGTATGTGTCTGCATGTTTGTCTGCGTATGTTTGGTGTGTGTGTCAGTGTGTGAGCACGAATGTAAATATGTGTGCTGTGTGTTCCCCTGTGTGTGTTTATATGTAAGTGTCTGTGTGTGTGTCTGTATTTTTGTCTGAGTGTGTGTGTGTCTCTGTGGGAGTGTCCGTGTGTGCATGTGTGTGTCTCCATTCATGACTGTATTTATGACTGTATGCGTGTATGCCTGTATTACGTATAAATGTATGTTTGTATCTATGTATGTATGTTTGTGTGTACGTATGCCTGTGTGTATGTGTGTATGCATGTTTGTTTGTATGTATCTGTGTATGTATGTATGTAATGTATGCATGCATGTTTGTGTGTGTAAGTGAGTGGGTGAGCGCGTGTATGTGGGTGTATGTATGCACGCGCGGGTTTTTGCATGCACTTTACAACTCATGCTTTTGTGTTCTTTTATAATATTCATAATATGCATATCATCATATGATCATAACATGCTTTATTAGTAAAATACAACTGCTGTGCGAAAGATGGTTGACTGGAAGGGCCGAATGTAAGACGGGCCTGCGTGCCCAATTTGTGACCCTTTGAAAATAAAGTTCGTTCGTTCGTTCGTTCGTTCGTTCAGTGGTAAACTGATGCATGGCAAGCTAGACGTTGCAAGGAGCCTTTGAGAGCATATAAAGGCTGCCGATGCATAAATTTATAGATCATCACGGTTTAGAATAATGATGCGGCGAGGACTCTCGGGGGATCTGGCCGGCGCTCAACGCTGAGGGTAGGGAAGATACGGATATGCAATGCGTCTCTTTACAGGTACCACCGGAAATGGATCTCTTCGCTTACTGCTGAAGATGAGGACAGGATGCTTAGTGGAATACTCCAAGTGCTATTATAAACAAATGAATGATGAGTAATGTGGTCAACATAACAACCACCACCTTCGCTTATTACATTTTCTGTACTAAAATAGGCGGCGTCAACGTCAACCCTTGATAATTAATTACACCCCCCACCCCCCACCCCCTTCTACAACCTGAAGCAGATTCAGACTCGGGAAGTTCTGCAGAAGTTTCACATAAAACACATTTGAAATAGCATTCGGTGCAGTGTTGTGTATTTGTCGTCATCATGTAGCAAGTCCTGTGCTCTCATCTTGGTCTGCGTCAAAGAAATTCCAGCTTTCGCCAGATAAACCGCCGCGTACAACGTCCTATCCAAGGTGTGACTAATACCTGGTGCCCGTCTTCTTACTGATCGGCCCCTGCACCTTTTTTCTGGTGCTTTGCCTTCTGCTAATTATCCTTTCCAATCCGCCACAGCGCCTGATATGGCCAAAATATTTCAGATTTCGAGACAAAATGCTATTTACTAGCCAGTCATCTTCGATGTTCAGATCTTTTGGGATGTCAATATTTCTCTAGGTCACAAACAAGACTAGACCAGACAGGGTTTTGAATACCAGGATTAGAGAGAAAGTTGGAATAACACCATGCCTGGAATATATTGACAGTTAATGAATTAAATGGTTCGGCCATCTAGTGAGAATGCAGTCACATATGAGACTTTTTACAGTAGAAAATCTGGGAGGAAGGCGAGAGGAAGACCAAGAAATAAATGGATGAATGGTGTAGCTAAAACCTGCAAAAAGATGAACAAATCCACAACCCTAGCCACTCGAGAAGCGCAAGACATATACAGAAAACCACGACCCTGGGCTACAACCTGGTAACAGTGAGAAGACCAAAGAATATTTGTTTTTCTTTGGTCCATGTTATTCTACGAAAAATGTTGTAGTATTCAGCTGGTAAGCCCACATGTCCTTACTTGTTTGTTTGTTTTAGTATCCAGAAGCCATGAGTTGTTAACCCTTAGGCTCGGTATTATGGATATCGCAACCTTTCGGCCTTGATTCCATGATGAATACCGTAAATCTGGGAGAAATGTGGCTTTTCTGCCTACCCCCGGGAGTGAACCCGGACCACAAGGAGTTCGTCACCCGGTCACCGCGCAATCCGGTTTAGCCAACTACGCTAGACAGCCGGGCCCTCTCTTTGCTTATGTTAAGTGTTTTGTGTGTGTGTGTGTGTGTGTGTGTGTGTGTGTGTGTGTGTGTGTGTGTGTGTGTGGCTTCAGTCGAACAAGAGAAAGACATGTATCAGAAGCGGAAGGCCTTAATTACCCATGCTGTTTAGCCCAATGTGCAGAGTCACAACAGCTGGGTGGATCTCATGCATGTTCGGAAGCCAAAAATGAGGCCAATGTTTCCTCTCCGGTCCTAGCACAGTGGCTAGGTATTTTTTTAACAGATGAACTCAAACCAATTCAAGATATCCGTCGTATGAAAAAAATCAAGGTAAATTCATCGTAGTCCGCTTACACATCCCCACATCAAATTTGTTGACGTCCCGGCAACTAGACAATAGATTTTAAAAAATGTTTACAAATCCTCCTCCAATTCCTGTTCTACATCCCACAGGGTTACTGACCACAGCCACCTGAAATAAAATCATCTTTTGACCTCCCGTAATCACTAGTTACTTGAAGCATCCCTCATTAACATACACCCAAAACTAACAGTCATTGACATATAATCAAAGCGAAACTCGTCCCAAGGAAACTGGATAAGGAACGTATAAGTCCTAAATACGAAATTTCATCAAAAATGGCAGTAGTCATGAAATATCCAGTGAATATTTGCGCTCGGGTTTTAGCTACCATGTGTAAAATCAGTACAAACTCCCATCTTCGTCAATGATGGCGATTATCATCGGAACACGTAGGCATATGTGCTAGTGTCTGAGACACTATTGGAGTAGAAAAAACTCCTCGGTAGAAAAATTAATTTAAACACAAGCAAAATCATCACTGACACACAACAAACGAAACTGCAAAATAAAACATAGTAATCAACTACATCAGGATGTGACCAGTTGGACTTCCTCTCTGACGTCCAGTGATTCTTCGCAGAAAGGTTCTCTCAGCTATACCTTACCTCAGCCGCAGGGGCTTACATTAGACTGCTTCCAGTCTTGTCTCGGCCCCATGGCCATCGAGAGACATCATATCGCACTCTTGTCTCGACTGCATGACAAGTTCTGAACCAAACTAAAATGTGCATCAATTTGATAATCTGAACCAACTAGACTTGGCAAATTAAACCACTCGACAACGCTACTTGTCCGTGAACAAGATGATATAACATCTAACTAAGCACATGCCGAAAGTCTGCGATAAAGACACCACGGCGCCATTCACAACTAATCTAAAACATGAATCCCTCTAATAACCTAAACCAACTAGACAAGATACAAAACAAATCAAGGCCACCTAAACTGCTCTTGTACCCAATTGTACTAGAAGCGGAAGGCTTTAAGTGACAACAACAAAATTATTCCTTAGGCTGGTACTAGAAACATAAATATTCTAGCCACACACACACAAAATCGCATACAGACACCACACACAGACACCACACACAGACACCACACACAGACACCACACACAGACACCATACACAGACACCACACACAGACACCACACACAGACACCATACACAGACACCACACACAGATACCCCACACAGAAACAAAACAGACAGACATCACACACAAGCACACAGCAATCACACAAACCGCACATTCTTGACATTAATTGACATTTAAAGGAACTAAGAGCAAAGAAGATATCAGAGAGTGCACTAGGCTATACAATTATGAGGAAAACTCTACAGGCACATCTGATTCGAGTCGATGTGTCCAGCTTTGACGAGTTGTCTAGTGCATTTTGTGCTTCAGCCAAGCAACAACCTCATTAGGATACGAAGGATCGTTTCCGCTTAGCTTCCACATGTTCTACCACCTGGCGTCTGCTCCGATATATTCTCCCTAACCAAATGTTTTCTGGGAGGATGTCGCCTAGAGATTTCAGTGATAGCCTATATTTCTTGTGACATAGCGTCCTTTATTAATTTGATGCATTAACATTTGTTGCTTATCTTTTCTAGCAGTGATTGCCAAATTAATATGGCTCCCAGACACCTTATTCCTGACGGCCTGATACGGATCCCATACTTTTTTAAGTCACACACATAAGTAGTACATACAAGTTTTGTTGTTCTTGTTGTTGTTTTTTCAACTCTTTGAGTCCCAAGGAACGAATCATACGTTCATAGATTCCTATCTAGAAACTAAATCAACGCAAGATGCGCCGATTTTACGTCTCTCTTGACTACTATTTGGACCTCTGATGCTAAACCGCTTGGGAATCAAAGAGTTAAGCAAAGAACCCTTTTCTACGCCTTCAGTCTTATTGGGCCTTTAAGGCTAGACCAAAATTGTAGAGACCAGTCGGCACTCCGTGGGTGATGTGGTCTTTACCTGGTGCCAATTTAATGCTGGATCGACACGAGAGTCAAGACTATTAAAGAAAAAAAACAAAGGTTCGCTCTGTCAGGACCTTAACTCACCACTTTCAGGTCCGCATGCCAGGCTCTAACCGTTACATAACAGCTGCTCGATGAACAAAAAAGAGAATATAGTATATTTTTCCCCTGCTTTATTTCTATTTTTTTTTTAAATATGTAATGATATCACGAATATACAATTGTTTTCCTATTTGTAGAATATTGAATTAAGAATCGACAGCATAGCACTCAGAACACGCCCATAAGCGCTCCATTCCTATCTTCAGCAGCATGCGAAGAGTTAAAATTCTGAAGGTACTAGTAGCTGTCTAATTGTATATCCGTCTTGCCTTTTCCCTGAGTGTTGAGTGTGGGTCAGATCCCCTTGTAACTCCTCGCAGCACCATTCTTCTCAGACCGTAATGATCTATCTGTGCCTCGGCACTGTTCACTCTCTCCCAAAAGGCCCTCACAACATCAAGCTTGTCATATATCAGTTCACCACCAAGTGGTGCAGAACCGGCCAGTCTATCCGCCTGCTCATTTCCCAACACACCGGCATCACCTGAGGTGAATATCCAAAGGATGCTTACTACCCGGGACCTTAAAAGTGATGCTTGCCATTCTGCACGGAGCATGCCTGTCTCCACCTTTCTCAACATGCTCTATGAGACAGTAACAATTACAACATGTATGTACAGCTAAATCTCAAGCCAGAGGAAGGCAGCAGTGACTTCCTCCACCTCCATTCTCAAACTAGACGTTGTGATATCATATGCCAGGCTTTGCTGCACCAAACGACATCCATTCGCCTTCGCTATGAACCTCATGCACTTCGTCAGATGTTTGGATCACGAATTGTGCATCGCTGCTTTAGAAATAACCAACCTCAGCATTTGTTGGCTGCTTATTTTTTCACTATTTTCACAATTTTAAGTTTAGTCTTTAGGTGGAATCGAAACGGGTATTTCGGAATTACAAACCGCTCTGGCAACTCCTAAGCCACAGATGCCGACAATGTAATGGGTAGTGAGTTATAAATCTAAACCCCTCAGATAAGGGCGAAGAACATAGAATAATATAGCGTCCCGGGTGCAAACTGCTTACTTTAAGAATCTCGCGGAAGTGGATCGAACAGTATTCAGAGGGAAAAGGCTTTTTCACGGAGAGTTGCTAGGAGACTGCAACACTAGCTACATACGAGATGCAGACGACACAATAGTAACTGTCGACAATAAACAGGAGTCGAACGATCTTCTCACATGGAAAAGACCATCAGAAAACACATATTCACTGAAAATATGAAGAGGCAACGAAAATAACTGTATGCTTGGAGGTTACAACAACATAAAAAGATATAAAAACCGAACGAAAAGTATATTAACATGCTTCACAAATAACAAATACAAACAAAACGTGAACTTTGGGGCTATGGAGCCTGTATCAGCACATACAAATCAAACAATGCTACACAAATACACAAAATCAGTTAGCTTGTATCTCGAAGCAGCCGGGTCGATGGATTCTCAGCTATATTAAATAATCGCAGCATTCGGAAAGTTGAGAACCACTAACTAATCTGGGTGGTGCTGGGTGTTTAGACAAGCTAGCAAAAGAACAACAGCGATATAAGTCGGAGGATAGCGTAAATTGACGGACAATAGAAGTCTCAGAGTGTGTACGAGATCTAGAAACAAAACATGTTGGAGATACATTGCAACCAGCCTATGATCGTTTGTTTATTCAACAGATTAACATTATGACACACGGGTGCAACCCACAAGTGCTCCGTTCTACTTCTAACTCAAGCTTGAGTCTGGAGAATCTAAGCTCAGTGTACGTACTGCGTAACACCGGCGAGGATCCTAAAATACGTTGCGTAGATTTTTACTCATGTTATTTTGTTATTTTTGCG